>CAJVPT010000405.1:0-30835 GCA_910592055.1 Acaulospora colombiana
TGGGTGGTTACAGTATTGATTAAGAACTCTTCAGTTTTGGATCTGAATTGATTGCAGATGAATGGATGTGTACTAGTCTCTGGTTCATAGCATTTGGAGCATTTGTTGTCCTTGTATAGGAAGGGAATTCTAGCATGTAATTTGCTTTTGGTTGGCAGTTCGTCATTTCAAATGCTGAGACAGAATTTTCTAAGTTTTTGATCTTCCTAGTCCATGTGATGGTTGCTTATTTTGGTTGGTTATAATAGGGTGGTGGTTGTCTGCCAGTGTATTTCTTTTACTATTCTATCACTGTAATGTATCTTGTTCGATTAAGGAGTCTCCATTTAGCTAGGTGAATTGTTTGGATGAGCTTTTTTGTGATTATCTTTATATGGATTTCTGTAAAGATATTGTTCTATTGGAAAACTATATTTAAGGAACCATGTTATGTTCTTAGAATCTCAATCACTTTCTTACCCAGTCTCATTTTTTTCCATCTATCAATCCGTACCAGACGGTCTGCTTGTTCATTGTATTCAATTCCTAAATATTCCTTTATTTTACTTAGGGATAGTCTTATTTGATTCTGTTTGCATAGACTTGTTATTTGAAGCAGGAGATTTGAGTTTTTTTGCATTTTTATAATTTTCCTTGGGTCTTCTTTTTGGGTCTTAAGGATTCCATTGATCGCTGCCTGGCTGTCTGTATATAGAGTTACTGAACTGTGTTCAGATAAAACACTAAGTGCTATAAGGATTGCTGCAATTTCTGCTCTGGTTAATGATGAGTGTGTAGTTACTTGTCCTTGGAAAATGTGCTCTTTCAAGTCTGGGATGATGATAACCCAACTCAAATCTATATAGTATTTTCCATTGAAGTTGTTTAGAGAGCCATCAATAAATATCTCAAAGACAGCATAATTTTCTAGCTTTCCTCTAATTGTTGCTAATGTTTCTAGGCTTTCTATGGAGCTTTTGAGCAGTTTGTTCAACTGCCTATGATGTGAATATATACTTTTTGAAGGGTGGATTTCAATATCTGCTACCTATTGAGTTGAAGGGGCATGTATATGTTTAGAATGTGTAATGGATAGAGAGTTGAGGAAGACCCTGTTTCTCCAGGTTGTTTCTCTTTCTATGTAATGACTTTTCCTTGTTGAAGTCTTGCTTTTATGGACTGGTATTGAAATGAATTGTTATTTGGTGGCCATGAAGCTGCATTCTCCTGTTTGGTCCTCCAAGACATTAATTGTGCATCCTTTGCATGCCTCTAATGGTAAGCTTTCTGGATTTTGTATGTAATGTCTATATTTAGTGATGTTTTGATTTATTTTTTGTCATCTTTTACTAATGGTTGGAATGCCTTCTTTTATTGTATAGATCCAGTGAGATCTAGTTGTAGAAAGGTTGATAGTGGATATGCCTTGTGTGAAAACATTTTTGATTGTAATAGGGTCATCTCAGTCTTTAGTTTCTAGTGTTTCTTTGAGTTTATTTTGTATAATAGTGAATTAACCAGGAGTTGGACCTGGAATAGATCTTTTATTAATTCGGATAACTTGATACCATTCTAGTATTTTAGTTCTATCTGCTATTGTGGGCTCAACCGGTAAGTCTGTCGCTAAACCATAGCACCTCGCGTAACCCAGTTATCTCACAAATACTCACAAAGAAGAGAATGCCTCCTATAAAGAACACTTAAGGAAGGCAGAAGCACGGTGATTGACTTGGCTGAAGGTAAGTGTCTCTTTATTGTATTCTATTTCTTTGATATCTCACTAATTCTTATCTCTATTCTCAAGGAGGGCTGTTTTCCTAACACATTCAGCTCTGCCTTTTTGGCATATATTGGTAAGCTATTTATACTTTTCTAACTAACAATGGGTTATCTACTTTATAATCGGCTATACTAACCCTAAGCTTTGCTAAACTTTCCATACTTTTTCAGATACACATACTGTAGTTCCCTTATCAGTACCCGAGCCTTATCTATAGTTTCTTACCTTACAACACTCAATTTTTCATGCCAGACTTTCGGGTTTTTGGATTCTAAACTATTATACGTAAATTGCGTCACCCACGTGACCCATAACACTGCATTGAGAAGTTGTCCTATGAAGAAAATGTTATGTTTCTTTAGGTTTTTTTGATGTTTGGTAAAGAAGGTCTTGCTCATTATATCCTTGATTGGAGTGTCAATTTCTTTTATTAAGTTTAGGCTGTGAGTCTCTTGTGGCAGATATACTATAAAGCCATATCTTTTCAAGAGCCAAATAATATCATGTGTGGGGTTATTGCCTAGCTTTTTTAAGGGACTTTCTATTTTGTTCATAATGGGATGTGTTGACCAGAATTCATTTTGCAAAGTTTGAAGTCTTATTCTTGTGATTGCTCCTGCTCTATTGGTTCCATTAATTCTATTAGTGCAGTTTGTGGCGTGTAATAATAATTGTCTGTCCCAGAAGTATATTATGTTATACTCATATTTATTGTATAGAATGTTGTTAGGAGTCATTCTGGTCAAGCCTAGTTTGTGTTTGAAAGTTGAGGTGATGTTGCTCATAAGGAGATTGCATGATTTTTCTAATAGAATCATATCATTGCATAGGTATTCAGCACTAGGAATTAGGACGTGATTTATAATGTATTGCATCTATTTATCTGTGAGGTTTTTCATTCCTATGAGTGCTTTGGTCTTTTTGAATTTTATTGGATTAAGTTTCTTTCTTTCTTGAACTATCATACCATACTTCTAGAATTTTAACTGGTATTCCTTTGGGGCAGCCCTGAATGGTTTGATTATCGATTGCTATCCCTTGCTCAAAGTCCTTTTCTTTTCCATTGATGATAATGCGTTGTGATTTTTGTGGATTGATTTTAATGTCATTGATGTGATAAAATTCTTCAGCTTTTTTAATAATCTTTCTCATTTCTTCAATGTTGTCTGTGATCCAGGTAGTATCATCCATATATACACTAACTACAATATTTACTTTTTTTGTTAACCAACCTTGGAGATTTCTGCAAGTCTTTGTGAAGATTGTGTATCCTAAAAATTTTTGGTCGATTTTGGTTATGAGTGGATCATAAAAGATGTACTAGAGGAGTGGGGTATTGTGTCCTCTTGGTCAATGCCATCCTTAATATCATATTCTGCTGTGGGACCATAGCATGTCAAAACTATATTTTGTCTGTGGTTGAGTATGTTCAGAAGGATGTTAATAAGCTGAGGAGGGACCCTGATACATTTAAGAGCTAAAGTTAACATTTTCAGATTGACTGAGTCATATGCCTTTGACATGTCTTGGTTGAGGATCCAGGCTTGTCTGTTTGTGTCTTTTGCATGTTCGATGATATTGTTTATTATATAAATTAGTTCTTGTGTGCTGCAGTCAGGAAGTGCTGCCCAATTCAGTTCTGAGAGGATCTTGTGGTCTCCTATGCATTGTACCAATCTGTCTGTAATAATTTTTGTGAAAATCTTTCTTCCTGTATCCAAGAGTGTGATCGGTCTTGTAATGTCGAGATTGTTTTGCCAGTCCTTTGGTTTGGGTATTGGGTAGATAGCTCCTTTTCTTCAATCTTTTGAGATGTCCCCTTCTCTGATAATTCTATTGAAAAGGGAATGATTTTTTCTATTGTTTTGGCTCCAAGTTGTTTATAGGCTATATAGAGGATTTAATTTCTCACAGGAGCTGATTTTTCACTTCTGTCTTATATTGCTTTTTTGATTTCGCTGGTGGATATTTCAGTTAGGGCTGACTGGTACCAATGGAAGTTGATGTTCTTTTTTGATTCGTATTCTGCTACCCAATAGGGAAAGTTAGAGATTGGTCTGATTTTCCTGGCTGGTGTCTAGTCCTAGAAGTATTGTCTGATCCTGTTTTTGATTTCTGTTGGGTTTGTTATAATTGACACTTCTTTACTCTCTGTGATGATCTTATCCAAGATGATGGTTCTCCTGGGTTTTTCCATAATGCTGTTGATCATTGCTTTTTTGTTTGTTGCTAGGTATTCTTGTCTTATTATTGTTTTGCGTTTGATTGCTGGGACTTGTTTTCTATGGATAATTGCTTGGGCAATAACTTTGTGAACTTGTATAATTTTCTGCATATAATCTAGTCAGTATTGTAGAAAGTTGTTGAAGTGCTCTGTCTTTAGTTCTATGAGATGCTGTTGGATGTCTGGAAACTTTTCCTAAAACTATTTTGGTAGAATGGGAGAAGGTTTGTTGATTTTCTGGCTGGCTTTGAGTTTGTTATAGAAGAGTTGCAACTGTGTTAAGGGATCTTTAATTATATCTTCCTTATCAATTATTCTTTTTTTTTTGTGTTGTTTTCTCTTTAGAATGTGGAGCTTGGCTGCTTTTAGGATATAGTTGCAAATATAGTTCTATTGGCTATCTATTGATTTTGGCTTTGTACTTTGGTTGTCAGGTGCTCTATCAACTTCTGAGAAGAATTTTTTCCATTGTTCACTATTAGCCAGCTGCCAATTGTATCTGTGATTTGGCTTGTGATAGGAGACCTCCTTGTAAGAGTTTAGTTAACATGTCTCTATCTCAGTTATGATAGGTTTGTGGTCACTGGAAATCAGGGATCTAAGGCTTCTCTGATATAGGTTTTTCTGCTTTGCCATGAGAGAAGTATATTCATCCAGATTTGATTGATTCTATTGCTGCTGTTCTTTTAGTGCCAGGTAAATTCTCTTTTGTTTGGGTTGTGTAGTCTATATATGTCCTCCAAACTATAGTCTAAGAGAATTTCTATCTGAGGACCTGTTGGTTTGTTGGATGTTGTTTGTTTGTATATGCTATTTTTATCCCATGCTGGGTTAGGGACTCCATTGAGGTCCCCTAAGATGAGGAGGTACCAGTTCTTTTGAAGGGCTTCTCTTATCTATTGCTTCAATTTGTTGAGAGTGTCTTGCTGTTCTTTATCTGTTTTGTCTGCATAGAAGTAAATATCTATGATTCTGGGTTTTTGTTTTTTTTGGGAAGGCGAGGTCTGCGTGGATGAGCCTTACCTTTCATGCTTCATATTTATAAATGTAGTCTGCTATATCTTTTTTGATCATCAGGTTAAGTTCTTGTCCTAGTGTCTGTTCATTATTATGTGACCAAATTATGTTATAGAGTGGATGTTTCTAGTGTTTAGATTGTTGATTCATGTCACTGGTCCCTGCCTTTTGTGGTGCATCAGTTGAACCAGGTTTCTCTTTTGTGATTATTTGTTAGGTTTTGGATATTGCTGTTGTGGTTTGCAAAATTGGGCGTTGAGTGTCTGAATCGGCATATGTTGTTGAGTTAATATTACTAGGGTTGTCTTCTGATGTATAGTCATTTGAGGGGGTGGTAGAATCTATAGAAGTTCATATTTGTATATCTCTGAATATTTTTTTTGTTTATGTGATATGACTGTTATATGATGCATTTTCTGGTGAAAGGGATTCTGGTAGGTTACTTATTAATAGTTTCTAGAAAAGGAGGCTGTGCTAGGGATCAGGTCTGAGATTGCATTTAGTGCCTTGTGCATATTTTGATTTATTCTACTGTTATGGGTCATGTGGGTAATACGATTTATGCATAATGGTCTAGAATCCCAAAACCCAAAAGTTTGGCATGAAAGATTGAGTATTGCAAGGTAAGAAACTATAGATAAGACTCGGGTACTGATAAGGAAACTATGTATATCTGAAAAAGTATGGAAAGTTTAGCAAAGCTTAGGGTTAATATAGCTGATTATAAAGTAGATAGCCTATTGTTAGTTAGAATGTAAATAGCTTACCAATGTATGCCAAAAAGGCAGATCTGAATGTGTTAGGAAAACAGCCCTCCTTGAGAATAAAGATAAGAATTAGTGAGATACCAAAGAAACAGAATGCAATAAAGAGACACTTACCTTTGGCCAAGTCAATCACCATGCCTCTGCCTTTCCTAAGTGTTCTTTATAGGAGGCATTCTCTTCTTTGGGAGTATTTGTGAGATGTCTGGGTTATACAAGATGCTACGGTTTAGTGACGGACTCATCAGTTAAGCCCACGACACTACTTATGGACTCATGGATCTGTTGTTGTTGGGCTTGAATATTGGAGTGCTCCTTTTTGTTTGGTTGAGTACTAGATGTTTTGTTTTGGTTTGAGGAATCTTCTTCTTCATTCTCAGTTCACATGGTATTTGTAAGGTTGTTTTCTGGAACCTCTAAATTGTACACTCTTTCATTGAGATTGATGATGTTTTCTTTAATCTTTTCAATTTCTTGTTTGATTTCTTTAAGAAAGGCCATAATATCAGTTAGTGTAGGGTGTTCTTTTCTATCCGGCTTGATTGGCATTGTCTGGATTTGGTTGCTGCTTCGTAGGATCCTAGCTTGATGTGATGGTGCTGTGAATGTCTAGTTTGGTTTCTGATTGGAGTAGTGCATACCAGTCTAAACTTGTTGTATAGTTTGTCAAATTTGTTTGCTTGTTCTTTATTGTATTTCCTTCATTGCTTTCTTTTTTCTTTAATGGAGCAATTGTTGAGTAGGTGATCTGGGCTATTGCAGATTATACATAGTTTGGTTTCAATTGATTGCCAGGTGCAGTTGAAGTCTCCGAGTTGAAATTCTTGAGATGTGGCAGCTTTTAAGTCTTTTGACTGATAAAGCTAATGACTGCAAATCTTTTTCTTTGATATGACATCTTTTTTGGAATATAGCAGGTCTTGGACTTGGTTTGTTCGTAGATTCTTCTTAGATCAAATACAGTGGTGTTGAATAGAAGATTAGTGAGCTTTGCTATGGTTCAACCACGTAATTTCATCTGATCCACCTTCCATTGTGCATCAAAGACTCTTACTAAGTCTGCTTTGAGTGAAACACTTCATCTGTCGATTAGGACTTGTTTGTTTTCTTTGTTTGTATAGGTGATCGTAGTTGTCTGCCACATTTGTTGGGTTGACATTGTGATGTTACTTATTGCTCTATACTTGGCAAAGGATTGTTATACTTCTATGAGTTTGATATTCAGAGAGATGTCCCATACTCTGATATTGTTTTCCTGTTTTAGGACTGGGTTTGTGTATTCTATGTGATCTATGCATTTGTTATCTATATCGGGTAGTGGAGTGTTGCAGATCTCGATTGCTTCTTGTTTGTTACTTAAAATAGCAATGATGTGTTTGACCTCTTTTTTTTTTTCATTATGGATTGTCATCAATTTATCTGGTGAATTTAGGACCTTGATAAAAAAGTTATCTTTTGAGCTATAGTTTTGCCTAACAAGTCTGTTGCTAGGATACCAATCTTGGCTCTTTCTTTGCCATAGTGGGTAGTTTTGTCGAAAGGAGAGAGGAGCCTTGATTTAATGGTTTAGTTGTCCAATTTCTGTTTATCCTTATCACTAACTTGTTGTCAACGTGAGGTTGATCCTTGAGTTTTTTCTTCTATCACCATTTCTATATCTGAGTCATCTATGCGTGCTGCTTTTGGTGTCTTATTGTTTGTTCCTTGGAGGGCTTCTTTTGCTATCTCTATGTGGGTTGTTGTTAGAATACTGTTGGATAGATTCATCATTGAAACTTTGATAACTGAGATGTTTTCTTCGACTTCCTCACTCCAGTTGGTGATCTGGATAGTTGCTCTTGATGGATTGAATATGATGATCTATATTGTCAGATTCTGGGATAGGTTTTGGATGCTGGAGTCATTTCTACATATTTATTTTGATAGATTTCTTTTGCTTTTCCTTTGTTTATAGTGTTTTCCTTTACTGCTCACATTGTTGTTTCTTTGCGTGACTTGTTTGCATTATCTCTTGTGAGGATGCTCGCGTTATAGTTGGATCTCCACTGGGATATTTTGCTGTGAAGTTCTTTTTGAGAGGACATCTCTCTGTTCACCTTTTCTTTTCCTTTAAAAATTACTATAAAAGGAAATTTTTTAGAAAAAATGAATCTGTGGGAAAGAGTTTTTTTTTAATTGAAAAGCAATAAGTTTAATTTGTTTTTATTGATATTTATTTTAATTTTAATTTTAAAAAATTTATATATAGGCAATCAAGTATATTATGATATCAAGCCAGGAATTAAAACAATATATATTTATTGATAATGATTGAAATATATTTGGACAGGTTGTAGAATTGCTTGAGCAGTTTAAAGAAACAACAGAAATATTTTTAGCTTTAAGCTACAGTATCTGACACTTTTCTCAATCATCCCTGGATATAATTTATTAATTGATCATTTAGAAGATATGTGTATTAAAAAAAAAACCAATAAAACAATAAAAGAAGCAGCAGCTACTTGTTTAAAAAAATTTAAAGAGTACTATAACAAGACTAATAAAGTAAGCTTGCTAGCAGTTATTTTAGATTTGAGGTTTAAAATAGAATATTCCGAAATGAATAAGTATGAAGAAATAGTCAGTGAAATTAAAGAAAGGTAAGTATATTTTTATATTTTATTAAATATGATAAAATAAATATTAAGTATATTGCAATTTTAAAGTTTTTTAGAAGCTTTTCAGAAATACAAGAAGTGTGGCATAGAAAATACTACATCAGGCAGTGGCAAATATATCCAAGATATAGTTAGTTCAAAGCTGTTTAAGTGACATTATATAGAAAAACCAGATAAATTACAGTTGTATTTTTCTCTTCCAAATATGGATGACAAAATTTATATATTAGCATGATGAAAAATATATAAATATCAATTTTTATATATGGCACTTATGGCATGTAATTATTTGATAGCATTTGTAATAAGTGTTCTATCAAAAAAAGTCTTTTTGATAGTCAAAAATTTAATAATCGATAAAAGAAATTGACTATTAGGCAAAATAATTAAAACATATATATGTTTAAGATCATGTAGAAAGGGTCTTTGATAAGGAATGCTGGTGATTTATTTTAAATTTTATTTTATTTATTGTATTGTTTAATGTATTGTTAGAATGATATTTATTGTTTGGACTTTTTCTAAGATAAAAAAAAAATTTTAATAATACAAGCAACCTGTATATTATAGCACTTATATAATAATGCTGCTATAGCATTCAATGTAATATTAATATAGGTCAATTGATACAAATTGCTGTAATTGTTTGGGTAGATAGAAATTGATTAATATAAGAGTGATCTATAGTAAGAGAAACATGATTGGACAATAAATAAAAAAAAACTTTTTTCAATTTTTTTGATTATTTATTTTGCTTTTTTTTACTTTTATTGCTTTACCATTCCTACTGCCAAGTATCTTGCCTAGAAATTTTTTTTTATCTGCAAATATTTTTTTCTCTATTTCTTGCTAGTTTTCTAGAAAATGTATATACCTATTTATATATTGGATAAATGATTGATTTTATTTAAATATATACAGCTGCCTATCATTATATAGTTATATTCAAAGATATATTTTTATCACTTGTTAATATTTTTACAGTTGTATACTCAGTTCTTTCTTTTTCGACTAATAAACTGGCACCTTTTTAAACTACTTTAACTGGTATCTTTTATTGACTAAATAACCCGACACCTCAATTATCAACTAAACCTTTATATTAGTTTACTGTTTCCACCATATTTACAGTTAAATGAGTACAAGGCATTCGATACTTTGTTGTTATTACATCTTATATTTATTTCAAAAACACTAATATAAATAATATGATATATGTCTTGAAGAAATAGATCGAAGTGTAAATCAATTAAAGGTGAAAACAAAAATCAAAAAGACTTTTACTTGGCAAGTCTATAAAGTTGCCTTCTGTAGGAAATCCTGGACTAATACTTGTAGGCTAGCCTTCATAAAAGTGTAACTAGTTGCTGTCATTAAAGTTTGATATTGCCTCCAATGGAAAACCTTGGACTAATATATTAAATTTTGTTAATAAAATGCTAGGTAAGCTTAAATCTGTTACATTGCTGCTACTATCTTCAGTGAAAAACCCTAAACAAAAGCAGGGCTCTCGAAAACATTTAAGCAGACATTTGTATAGTTGCAAGTTGGATTGTTAACAATTTAACTTATAACTAGCCTATTGATTCCCTATTGCCCTGGCAAGTTAAATATGTATATATATATACAATATATATATATTTTTTAACAGGTATGCTCAAGCCTACTTTATTTGATTTTTCTTATATTACAGGTACTTGAATTTATAAAGCCATTTTGTCAACTACTTTTCTTTGTATCTATTTACAAGGTTTTTACAAAAAAGTCAATAGACCTTGAAACCCTTGTAGCTTGTTACTTCCTTAATGGGAAAACCAACATACCTAGCATATTTTGTTGAAAATAGTAAAAATATCATATGTGCCTTTGATGAATGTAGTTAAAAATCAGTCAGTATTTCCAGATTGGTGTCATTTGACTTTTGATTATTTTATTTTATTTTATTTTTTTAATACCTGGCAAAGTCCTGCCATTGAGTTTTTATTAATTCATTAATACAGGCTTATGTATGCAAATTTAATTGCAAGTCTATATATTTATAAAAGAAGAAAAACACCATAACTCAGTATTCTATTACTAAAAACCCTGTGACTTGCTGCAGTCCATCTTGGTGAGCACTAGTGTGTCAAGACTCCACTAGTACTAATATTGATAGAAAAGAAAAAAAAAAAGAAAATAACTGTTTTTTAAGGTTTTTTCTGTTATGATGTTTGTTAGTTCTATGTATAGTTCTTCAAATCTGTCATTTAGATATTTTTTAAGATCAATCTGAGCCTATTCTGGCTCTGAATCAGCCTTGAAGCTTTTTATAACCTGCGTTGTTGATGAGTTTGGACTTTGTGATATGATTCTTTGATTGTCTGTCTTATTGTTGGCTCTCTTCCTCTGATGTTTAAGTTTTTAATTTATGTTTTGACTTTTTTTCCATTCTATTGTAATGTTACATCTAAGTTTCCAAGCTTCTTGTTTGGCTTGCCAGAACTTGTGTGTTGCTCCTCGAATTGCTTCAGTGCCTTAGATCTGTTTTTGATTATGGTCTCTACTACTTGTATCATGCCATATGTTATAACTCCCCTAACTATATCTTTCCATTCGATTTTGTGCCCTGTTTTTATGTTTTCCTTATGTTTATGTGTTATTTGTGATCTTTTCCATTTATTTTGGATTGGTTCTATCTGTTTTCCTTTGGCTCTTGCTGCACTTTCCTCTGTCAAGACCTTTATGAATTCTTCCTGAAGTCTTGTCTGTGTTGTGCCATATTGAAAGATATGGTCATTGGTTTCTTTGTGCTGTTTTCAGATTTTGTATTCGTCATTGAAATAAATATCAGGACGTCTTTCATTTAGTTTGTCCATAGTAGGTAATTCACCCATTCATGTTTTGATTCTGAACAATCGGTCTGTATGATCTATCATGTTAGTTAATGTCACTGTGATTACTGTTGGCATTAGGAGCTTCAGAGTCAGGGGCCAGTGAATTTCTCTAGATTTCTTCTGGTTCAGCCAATTCTGGTTTCTTTGTAGTATTTGTCATTTACTTGTCTATTTGTTTTTGAGTATTTGTTTCATTAAGGGCTTATTTTCAATGTCATATTGTTTTTGGTTCCATCTATTTAGTATATTTGTTAATGTGGAGGTTTGTGTATTTATTGTTATGGTGTGTTTGGGTTTGTCTGTTATATTTGTTGAGGCCAGCTAATCCATCTTTTCATTGTCTATGATACCAGAATGACTCTTTACTTTTGTCCAACTGATTGCAAGTCTTTTGATTTTAATTAGGTCTCAGATAGTACTGTTGAGGATTCAGTTTGACTGATGTGTGTTTCTTTGATGTTTTCTTTATACTGGAGGCTCTCCTAATATATTTATTGCTGCTTGCTTATCAGTGAGGATGGTAATTGTTTTGTTTGTGATAATAGTGCTTATTGCAGTCATGATGGCCATTATTTCTGCTCTTGTGGATGAGGATGTGTCATATATCTCTGCTTGAAATTCTACCAATTGTTTTTTCTCTTTGGTGATTATGCTCCAGCCTAGTCCCATTCTGCTTCTTTCTGGGTGTCTAGTGAAGAAGCTGTCTGTGTAAATCTGCAAATCGTTAAGTTCACTCAGGTCTTTTGTTATAGTTAAGAGCTGATCTATGAGTTTTGGGTATCCAGTTAATCTACTGTGTATTAGATATATTATTTCTGAGAGTGGATCCATGTGAAGCTGTGGTATTGTTCTTGGAGTTATTGGTTCTGCTTCTCTCTTGCATAGTACTTTTTTGATTCTCTTGGGAGTAGAGCGCAGCCTTTTGATCATGTGTTATTGTTTTATTGATTGGTCTTCTTGAGGATCAACTTATTTTGAGCTTTTATCTATTGTTACATTTACTGTTCTTGTCTGTATCAGCTCTGCTATACATTGACCTTGTTCCTTATATTGGTTCACAGGCTTAATTTGTAATTTTTATTAATTGAAACTGTTATGTTATTACAAATGAGTAGTTTTACATATATGTTATAGTAAATCATATCTATATGGATACTATATATATATTTAACTAATGCTATGTATCACTACTACCAGCCCAACAACAAACTGGAAGCCTGCATAATTCTGTCTTAATTATTCCTAGAACAATTTTTTATTAAGAGTATTCTAGTTATCAGGCCATCAAATTCAGTATCCTGGATCCCAGTTTTTGATCCTTTGGAGTGGTCTGCAGATTTATTCTCCCATCAAGGCCTCCTGATAGTCAAGTCTATGAAAGCCAGCACAGCCACATGCATGAGGACTAGAACTGGCTTATTATAGAAGAGTCCTTTTCTTGCGTACGAGTTTTTGTATGAAGCCATTTATGTCCTTGGATGAGTTGTGTTCTTGTTTGGTCCTGAGAGACATGCTACCAGTTTAGGGATCTACTCTTATTGCTACCATTTCTGGTAATACAGTTGTGTCAATGATAATCCTATCTGATTTAGATAACAACCTGATCACAATCTAGATATAGACCGAATGCTATATTAGAAACATCAGTTAGTTTATGGCTATGCCAATGGATGGATTCAATTCCTCGATCTGTTGTGTTTGAATGGAATTGAAACCAGATCTTGTGATCTAATCTACAGAGTGCTAACCACTACACTATGGACCTGTAAGTTCATTTAACTTTTGATTATTATTATTGTTCTTTTTCTTTCTATTTGTACTATTGTGCTTCTTTTGTTGTTTAATGTTCTGTGATACTTTTTATGTATGGAAGTGAAAACATCTGTCATTTTAAATACTGTATATAATAAGCTGAATGCTGTTTGTAATGCCTTGTATAGTTGAAATTGTTTTGTCTATTTTTATGTATTGTGTGATAAGTGAGATTAGGCTTTTAGTAATTCCCCCTCTAATTATTATATTAGACTTGTTAAGGATGCTTGTGATTTCTTGATTTATGTTGTGACTGAATTTGCTCTTTTTTTTAGCAGTTATTTCTTTATGAATAGTATTGATAATTATCTATTTGATATTAAGTTAGTAAGTAAAGCATATGAATAGATGTAAGTTTTCTTCATTGGCCATGCATGGAAGCATTTGGGAGTCTTATAAATATTGGGATATCAGTTGTGCAGCTTGTCCATGGTAAGGAGTTCCTGATTCCAGAGTTTGATTGTGAATATACAATCTCATGATCTATTATGTCTATGTTTTCACTGGAGATCTTGGAAGGGTATAGCTGTTCAAAGGTAGACTTCCAATAGATTTCATCTTTAAACTGTGTATGTATTTTTCATTTCATGTGAGCTTTATCCACTCATATGTATGTTTGGCTTGGTTAATTGATTTGAGTGTCTTTCAGATGTTTCAGGTGATATTGTAATCTCAGAGATAGAAACTAATGAGTTCTGGATCAGTATTAAAAATTGTTATAGTATCCTCAAGTATAGGTTGTAATGCTTTGCTAGCCTCTTTTTATTTGGTTAACCTTAGTTAGTAAATGATCCTTGTTCTTCTTTTTGAAATAGATCTATTCAATTGAGATGGAGTTGTCTTGTACTAGTCATACTAAATTAGAAAGTATTCTAGTTTCTTTTGCCTTCTTAATATGTCTGCTCTGCACTAGTTTAAAGTTTGTGATAAGGTTGGTCGAGTCTGTATATAGAGATATATATGTTTCTTTGTTAGAGTCCTGTAGCAATTGTTGTTGTGATAATTTCACATCTGTCAACTAATAGCTGGCCCTTGATAGTTATCCCTGTTTTGATGACTTAGTCTGTTTATATTTTGAGAATTATACCTGCTTCTTCCTGGATTGTGTTTTGATTGAGTTTATAAGTGCTATCTATATTTGCTGTAATATGGTGATGTTGTTTAAGTTAATATGTGATAGTCCTGAGTTTGTGTATTGTATTATTTGAAAAATTGATGAGCTTGTATAGTTGAGCTAGAAAGTTGGGTACCTCTATTATTTTGACATTCTCAAAAGTGCTATTGGGCTCATTGTATCATCTTTGAATATTGAATGATAATACTTGGAGCCATAGTTTGGCTTCCCTTTCTTGGGAGCTTGTGGACTTTATTGTTTTGATAACTGATACTCTTGCTATATTGTTTATACTTGTTTTGATGTAGTAAAATTGTCCTTTCTTGTCTTTATAGTTTGTGAGTTGACAGTTGAAACAGTTAAGGATGGGTGACTCCTATGTGATAGTGTAATGTCTAAGCTTGATGTTGTTGTTGAGTCCTTTTTTCAAGACTATCTCATTTTGAAATTGGCATATATACCAACTAATCTCCTTAATTGGTTCTGTATATGTCTCAATTTGAGTTAGAGGGTTGAAAAGGTTCTTATGTGTGAATATACTTATGAAGTCATTGACATAATCTTTAAGCATCCTATACCAGTTTAATTCTTTTCTTTTGTTAGTCTTGTTATGCAGTGCTCTTATTTGATGCTACTCGATTGCTTTGGTCATATAGGTGTTGGTTGTTTGTTCCATCCATTATAAGTTATGTTTTTGAAGGAAGGACTGATGTGTATTGTACCATTCAGTGTTATAGAAATCTTTAATGTAGTGGAGGTTGGATATTTTCTTCTTAATAATAACCGATCTGCTTATATATACTGTATATTATTAGCCTATAGGTTATGAATAATGTCATGGAAAAAGTTGATATTTTATGGGAGAATTCTTGGTAAATGGCTCAGAATGTCTTTTTTCTACCATGCCATTCACTATAGTTGTTATATTTGTGATTGGATAATTCATCCAGCATCATTTTGGCTATAATATAGTTCTTGTAGGAATGTAGCTTGTTTTTGTAATTATCTATTATAAAGGTCCATTATCCTATAGATTTTAATGAGATGTATTATTGGGTTGGGTGTGGTTATAGCTAGGCAGGTTTGATGCTTAAAATGTTACCAAATTTTGGTGTTTATTTGTTCAGTTTTTTTTCTGTTGAGCATAAGATCTGTTATCAAATATTCAATTGTTAAAAATAGTACATGATTGACAATATATCTGTGTATTCTATTTGTGATCTACTTTCTTGCTATAATGTTAGATAAGACATTGACTTTTCTCTTAATTAAATGTTTCTAATATTGCTTTTCACTTTTTTCCTCATGCCAAACTCCTAAAACTCTGATAGCTGAATTATGGATTAATGGCTGGATTTTAGTATTGTTAATGGTGATCAGTTGTTTTGAGACATTAATTATTAATAGTTCTGACTTATAGGAGTTGATATTGATGCCATTGAAATTGTAAAAGGAGGTGCTTAGTCTAGATATTTTTTTCCAAGTTCTTTTTGTTTTGTGTACTAAAGGTGGTATCATTCATATATGCTGTGATTGCAATATTTATCTTGATACTACTTTTTATGCCAATGTGTAATTTGTGATTTTAAATTGTGTACCCTTTACAATTGCTAATGGCAGATATTAAGAGGTTATAGTAGATACTCTATAGGAGAGGTAATATTGTGTCTTCTTGGTCGATGCCATTGTGAACTGGATATGTATTCGTGTTTCCATAGTATGTGATAACTGTGTTGTGGTGTCAGTAAAACAGTTGTCCATAATATTAATAATTTTGTCAAGTACTTTGATATGCCATAATAAATGGTTAAGTTTGTGTATATTGATTGTGTTGTATACTTTGCTCATATCTTGAAAGAGCATATAATAGAACTTATATTTTTCTCTGGCATTTTCTAGAATTTGGTTCAAAATTATTATAAGTCCTCTTGTACTGTGCTCAGGAAGAGCTGCCCAGTTGTGTTTGGAGAGGATATTGTGTTTGATGAAAATGTTGAAGAGTCTGTTTGATAGTATTTTAGTAAAGATTTTTTTTATGCTTCAAGTAGAGTGATGGGTTGTATAATGTTGATGTTATTTTACTAGTCTTTAGGCTTTGGGATAGAATATATTGTGACTCTTTTTCATTCAGTTGGAATAGTTTCTGTATTAAGGATCATGTTGAAAAGAAGTGTAATATATTTTATCATTTTTTGACTAAGGTGTTTATATATAATGTATGGGATCTGTGAAGGGCTGGGGGTTGATTTATTACTATTGTTGCTAATAGTTTATTTGACTTCTTTTGCTATAAATAGTTTGATTGTTGAGTTGTACCATTCTTGTTTGATATATGTTTTCAGCTAATATTCTGGCTCCCAAATTGTACCTGCTATCTTGTAGTCAGTAATCCATTGTTTAAAGTGTTATTTGATTTCTTTTTTTATTGTGTCTGGATTTGTGATGAGAGTTTTCATGTTGGATCCATCTTTAATTAGTCTGGATGTGATTATACTTTTCTTTGGGTTGTCTAATAAAGAGTGAATCATGGCTTTTTTGTCTGAGCAGAATAGATTTTTTTATCTGTTATTACATTTGAGTGTGTTTGCTTTGATGATCTCTTGTATATCTGTTCTTTTGGCTTTGAACCATACAAGTGTGATTGCTTTGATTGCTTCTGTAATTTTCTTTGTTCTATTTGATCCATTCCATAGAGGGATATAGTTTTCTTCTGAGTAAGAGAAAGATATTTACTTATGTATTGTTATCATTTTCTCAGTTGTTTCTTCTGTTTCTGTTGAGATGGCTTTGTGATTATTTTGTGATATTTGATGAGAAGGAATATGAGTTTCTTTTTAGATTGCTTGATTTTTGTTGGTTTGTTCTTCTTTTTCTCTTAAAAGTTTTTAAACTGGACTTTGCTGCAGTTAGGAAACTCTGTCTGAGTGTGTTTTACATCTTGTTTGAATCTTGGTTTTCATTGATTTATATGTTTTTGTTCATTTCTATGAGCTTCTCTACAACCATTGTGAACTTTTTCTATTATTCTTCAGAGTTGGCCTGCCATAGGTATCTTGTGTTATTATGGAGCAGATGGAGTCTGATTTTCTCTTTATTAAGTTGTCATATTTCTATTGTTGTAACTTGTATACAATGGTTAGTCTTGATATAGTTGTTGTTAGTTATGTAGTTATCAATGATGCTCCAAATAGATCTTGAGCTTTTTCAGATCATGTCTATATGACTGATGGCTTCATTGCTAATTCATATAAATTTCTTTGCTCTGGTATTCATATATCAAATATATCTATGAGTCCTAGATTTGGACTGTTGTAAAGAAGCTATTCTTTTTATATATAATTATTTTTCATTTTGGATGAAGGCGATCGATAATCTGTGATGGCATTGTGTTAAAATCATCTTCTAATATTATATACCAGTTATTATAGTTGTGCTGTTTTATTTATTTAATAATCTGTCCTTGTACTGCTTTTTTGTTTGAGCCTGGCTATGCTGGAAGGTATGTTCCAATAATATAAATATATTGTTTATTAGGGAATGCTAGATCAATGTAAATTAGTCTGTCAAGTTTCTTTGAATGTTGATGACTTGTCTGCTAATTGTCTACTAATAGTAATGTCAACTCTGATACCTCTAGATTCACTTTCCCACCATGTTACATATTTCTTTGTTTTTTACTTGTTTACTAGCTCACTGATCCTATTGATTTCTGTGAAGATTATTATATCCTAGTTGACTTCTGACTATGAGTCCATCCATGTTATTCATTTTATTATATCAATGAGGCCTTGATAATTGCAGGTTAATATTATAATGTATGATCTTATTTTAGTGGTGTGTTCAGGATTTTGAATCAGTTTGTGTTCTATTATATTGACTAAGTATGTGTTTGTTGATGTTGAGAAAGGATGATGTATTGATAAATTGATAACTGTTTTTTGTATATTGTTTATATCAATGATTGGTAAATTTTTATTTGTTTGATTATTTTTGAGAGAGAGATTATTTCTGTTGTTTTGTGCATTACCCATTATTGGTGAAGTTAGGGGTACTAGGATTGTTTGTTACTAGGGATAATGTTTGTGATGATGGATACTAATGCACTTATGATTTTATCCATATTTCTGATTGAGTTATATAGTTGTTGTTTTTGGCATTGGATGTCAGAGATATTATATTGCTTGAGAGTTTCTTTACCTGCTTTTTGATTGCTTTGGCTTGTGTTTTCTTCTATATCTTCTATCTAGGAATCGCAATTTTTATCCAAATCTGAATAATCTATGAATTTTATTTGAACATATTGGATTGGATTTAAATTTTTTGATCCATTTGTATATAAATCGGATATGGATTTCAAGTTTTAAAATCTAGCCAGGTTCGAATAAAATCTAACAGTTTAACTATATTTAAATATAGCTATTTAAGGTAATTAAAAAAAAATCTCTAAATTTTTTTTTTACATTCTTTTAATACCTTTATATGTTTCTTTAAAATTTTGTAATATTTTTTATAATATTTTTCTCCTTGTAACATTACTGGTATTATTTACATCAAAAATAAAATAAAACACGATAGTTCTTTCAACGATTCCAATAAAATAAATGATTAAAGTTTCAGTTTAGATAGCTATGAATTGAGAATACTAGTAATGTTGCTACAAGTAGTTTTTCAGAGGTATCATCAAGTAATAAAATAAATTATAGAAGTAAAGTATGAAATGATTTTACAAAGGATTCCGATTTCAATGAAAGTAAAAAAGTTTCCTACAATTATTGAAGCACCAAATATATCTATAGTGGAGACAGCACCTCTAATTTTTTTAAACACTTAGAAAAAAACCACCCAATAAAAATAAATCTACATTACGATAAACCTTTAATCGAAAAAATTTTTAATATTATAGTGGTCAGTATAAATATATTTATTAAATTTAAAACAATGCTAAAATTTATTTTTTATATAGAAGGTACATGAACCTGAAAAAGTAAAACAAAATCTCATCCAATAAATTGTCATAAACCAATATCCTTTTATGATTATAGAGGAGCTAATATTTCATACATTTATCTAATTAATCTCACAAAAAACTAGAATATCAGCTGCTGCAACTGTTAAAATATATATAATGGATTTGTACTTGGTTGATCAAAAAAAATTAAAAAAATTTTGCAAGTGTAGAGTTGTATTTCATTCACCCTTAATATTTGGACATCAACTTCGATGAATATATTTCTAGCGATAACTGCATATTTTATCAACAGTAATTGGAAAATGTATAATATAACATTAGATTTTGTACAAATCTGGGGCATGCATACAAGTGAAAATATCAAAGAAAGTTTTGTATTGTGCTTAGAAAAATATATGATACAAAAGAAGATAAATTTATTTTATACTAATATATTACAGTTTTTTTTTTTTTAAGTGCTGGCGTAGTTATACCATTTAACCTTTATTTATTCATTAATATTCTCTTTACATAAATTTAATTGCATGAAAAATATATTCATGAAAGTGAAAAGACTATTGACTCAGTATGACAGCTAAACTGTCAACCCTGTGACTTACTGTAGTCCATATTTATGGATGTCAGTGTGTCATGACTCCACTAACACTAATTTTAAGTGTGAACAGGATATATAGGGAGAAATTATTATTTAGAATATTAATCATACTTGAGTTGATTAGTTGAATATACAAGAGTTTAAAAGTTTGTATGAGATGTTTCTCCATGATTAAGGATAGGATATATGTGTTGAGACCTCTTGTCGGTTTATTGCATTTCATTATTCTTATAATTTTGTTCTCTTTTTCCCAGGTGGAAACTATGTCACAGTGTAGCCTCCAGACCTTCATTTTTTCCTGCCAAAATCTGTTTGTTGCTTTTCTTATAGCGTTCTTTGCTTCAGTTAGGTTTTGGGTAATCTTTGTGACCTTTTCTACTATTCAGTATGTGATTACCCCTTATGATATCTTACCAGTCTGTTTGGTTCTAAGTTTCTGTTCTTGTTCCTTGTTCCTTCCTTAGCTATATGTGTTTCTACTTGTTTTGTATTGGTTTTAATTATTGGATTCCATTTGCCCAGGATGTACATTCCTTGGTTAGGAATGTTATGTATTTTTCTCTTAGTCTTTCTGAGTTTGTCCCACATATGAAGGGATCAAATTGGTTTCTGCATGTTTTTTGCAGATTAAACACGTGGAACTGGTGTACACATGTGGCATTCTAGTATTAATTTGGACATGATTGGGTGCTCATTCATCCAAGTTTTGTTTTTGAAGGTTCCATCCTTGTGATTTTCAATATCTATTTGTAGTGATGTGATTTTTGTGAGTGATAGAGTTTCCAGTGTGAGCTCCCAGTCTATTTTCTTGGATTTTCTTTGTTGAGTTAATTGTTTGTTCTTTGTAGTACCCGCTATTTGCTTGTCCACTTAGTTTTGATTATTGTTTTCCTGAGTGTTTTGAAGGGGAGGTCCATGAAGGACTGGTTCCATCTAGTTGAGATGTTACTCTTGGTTGACTGTTTTTCCTATATTGTTATTATATCCTTGTATGGGTCTGTATATGTAGTGGCAGTGAGTCTGTCTGCTTTTTCATTTCCGGTTATGACTGTGTGGCTTTTGACTTTGATCCATTGTGTATAAATACATTTTATTTCCAACATTTTTATAATTGTGTCTATTAGTTTTTGATTTGATTTGTCTTTCTTTTATTTTATGTTTCCTTATTTTTCCTGTTGATTGTTTCTAATTGAGTTTATTGCATCTTGGCTGTCTGTAAAAATTTTATCTTTTTGTCTGGACTAACTGTAATGATGGCTGTTAGTATTGCTGTCAGCTTGTGGATTATGGAGTGTGTTGTGTTTTTGCTTGAAATTCTGCTAGGTCTTTACCTGATTCTGTTTGAATGATCCAACCTAGTTTCATTCTGCTCCTTGTTGATTATCTAGTTAAGGATCCATCTGTATATATGTATAAGTTATTATATTGCTGAATCCTTATGACTATGTTTGTCAGTTCCTTTGTTTTCCAGTCACTTGTTTCCAGTCTTATCTTGAGAAGTGCTATTGTTGTAGATATTAGGTCGAGATAGATTATTGGAGGAGGTGTTTGAAGGTCTGGTGTTTTGTCGATTTCTCTTAGTGCCGACTCTATTCCTTTAGGTAAAAAGCATAGTCTCTCTTGGAATAGTTGTTGGAGTTTCTATATACTGTCAATGTTATTAGTGTAATTGGTGGGTTGTGCTGATTTTGAACTTCTTTGAACCAGTATGTTGATTAATTGGTTTAGTAGTAATTGAGATATGCATTGTTGTTAATCTTTATATTGTTTCCTTAAGTTTGGATCATTTAAGGAGTGGCCCTTGCATTTATGTGGGCAATGTTTGGTCTTGCTTGATCATGTAGTTGGCTATTACAGTATTCTGGTTTAGATATTTTTTCTTCCTAAACAGTGTTGTAGTACTATTCTTTTTTGTTGCCATACATTTGATGTTTGTTTTGCCTTATGTAGAAGTAATTCTTGTGTTTGTAGAGAAAATGTTTTTGGTTTCTTTGGGAATGAGTATTTTGATGTTATCATATTCATTGGTTGAAGGGTTCTTGCAAATCCTTTCTCGTAGGTTCTGGTATAATTGTGGTGTTCTTTCTTGTCTACCTAGTTTGTTTCTTATTTGTTGTCATATAAGGACCCTTGTGAGGTTGTCATTGAGAAGTTGCTCGATGAACAGTATTTCTCTTTTTTGGAGGGTTTGTCTGTATTGGTCGTACTATTCTTTGGCCATTACTGTTTTGATTGCAGTTCCCTTTTTGTTAAGGGGTTTTCCAATTGTGATATAGTCTGAGAGCGTAAGTGTGATTTCTTGAACTTTAATAACATTCAGGATATCATTGGTTAAGTTGCTACGTTTGCATGTCCAGAAAGGTAGTTTGTTTTCTAGAATTGATGTGTCAGACCAGTAGTTATTTTGTAGTTGTTGTAATCTGATAAAAGTTGTTGTACTACAGGCATCTGAGCCATTCAGTCTATTGATCAAGTTTTTTCCTTATATTAAGATTTGTCTGTTTCACAGGTTGAATATTTTGCATTTGAAGTCTGCATGTAGTATGCTGTTGGGGGCTGTTGTATGTAGGCCTATTTTGTGCTTGTAAACCTTGTTTATTTTCCCACTGATTTTGTTATATTCTTGTTCTGATAGGGACATGTCATTGAGGAGGTATTCTATCACTGGGTATAGAACATGGTTGATGATGTAGTGAGTTTGCTTATCTGTTACTTTTTTCTATGCTAGAATACTCATATGTATATTGATTTTATCATTTATTAATTGTTTCTAGTATTTCTTTTTTCTATCTTCAGTTATCCAGACTCCCAGTATCCATGTAGTTTTCTTCTTCCTCAGGGGTAGGACTTGTGTACCTGCTAGGAGGATATCTGTTTTTCTATCCTTTTCAGGGGCATTGATGCATACTATTATAGGCTAAACCAGCGAGTCCGTTGTTAAACTGTAGCACCTCATGTAACCCAGTCATCTCATGAATACTCACAAAAAAGAGAATGCCTCCTATAAAGAATACTTAGGGAAGGCAGAAGCGTGGTGATTGACTTGGCTGAAGGTAAGTGTCTCTTTATTGCATTCTGTTTCTTTAGTATCTCACTAATTCTTATCTCTATTCTCAAGGAGTGCTGTTTTCCTAACACATTCAGCTCTGCCTTTTTGGTATACATCGGTAAGCTATTTATACTTTTCTAACTAACAATAGGCTATCTACTTTATAATCAGCTATACTAACCCTAAGCTTTGCTAAACTTTTCATACCTTTTCAGATACATATAGTTCCCTTATCAGTACCCAAGTCTTATCTATAGTTTCTTACCTTGCAACACTCAATCTTTCATGCAAGACTTTCAGATTTTTGGATTCTAGACCATTACGTGTAAATCGTGTCACCCACATAACCCATAACAATACCAATGATGACTTCTCTCTGTTGGCTTGGATGTTATTTATTCTGAGGAATTCTATTACTGTATTCAAGATTTTTTACATATCCATTTGGTTTTTCATATACCAGGTTGTGTCATCCATAAATGCTGTGGATGTTATTTTGTATATTTTTTGATAAGTCTTAGTTGTGGTTGCATGCATTATTGATATGTCTTTGTTCCACTGTACTTCCATTTTGTAACCCCTATGTCAGTCTTCTACTTCTTGTAGTAGTGGATCATAAAAGATTCTCCACAGTAGGGGGGAAATTGTGTTACCTTGATCTATTCATCCTCTACTAGGTATTCATTGGTTAATCTGTGTACTATTATTATCTTGTTCTTTCTATTTGTGAGTATGTCTGTGATAATGTTGATTATGCTCTGTGGTATTTTGATTCTCTGGAGGGCACTAACTAGTTTGTTTTTGTTTATAGAGTCATATGCTTTGCTAATGACTTGACTGAAAATCCAAGCCTCCTTCTTGGATTCTCTCGCTTCTTCCATGATATTATTCAAGATGTGAATTGGTTGTTACGTGCTATCTCCAGGTAATTCTACCCATTTGTTGTTGGAAAGGATTTTGTTAGTTGTGCAGCTGTTTGCAATCCTGTTTATCAATATACTCGTAAAGACTTTCCTGGTTGTTTCTAGTAGTGTTATTGGTCATGTTATATTAATATTCCCCATCCATTCTTTTGATTTGAGGATTGGGTATATATTGCCCTCCTTCTATTCTATCGGGATTTCTTCTGTTTCTAGTATTCTGTCAAAGAGGTGTTTGAGTACTTTAATGCTGTTAGTGTTCAGGTATTGAAGGAGTTTGTATGGAATTTCTGAGGAGCCGGATGCACTTGTTTTGTTTTTGAACTTGATTTCTTCTTTGATTTCCTGGATGTCGAATTTTTTTGTGTAGTTTTGTTACCATTTTTCTTTAATGTTGTCTTTCACTCTATATTGTTCCTGCTAGTTTAGAAAGTTCCTTATATCTAGTATGTGTCTTGCTTCTATCCATTTTTTAAAGTAGGATCTTATTTTCCCCCTGACTGTTTCTGGATCTGTGATTATGTCAATTTCATTATTTTCTGTTCTCTCGATGAGTCTTAGTGTATCGATTTTCCTTGGTTATCTGTTTAGAATACTATTTATCATCTTCTTGGAGTGATCTTGGAGAGCTTGGTATCACTGATATATTCTTTCTCTGATAATTCTTTCTTTTTCTTTCTTGATTATTGCTATTGAAATCCTGGTTTCTTCCTGCCATAGCTCCCTGATTTCTGCCAAATAGTTATGCATTTTTGCCCTTTCCCCTGGGGTGTTTTCTGTTTGAAGAATTGGAGTTTTGATTCTTTCGATTTTGTTGTTGATTTCTTGTACCAGCTGCTCTATTTCTGCCTTGAGGTTGCTATTCCAATTTTGTTTGTTAATAAACCATTTCTTGTAGGTTCTGTACAGTTTACCAATTGTTAATTGTTGTTTCATATATTTCTTGTAATGGTTTTTGCTAATTGATGGAACATTCTGGTTTCTTCTTTTCATTTTCAGTGTTCTTTTTGCTATCTATAGAAGCATCTCTTTGAGGGTCAACCATAATAAGCTAGACATGTCTTTTCCTGTTATCTGAAGGTTTTTGGCTTCTTCTTCTGGTTGATCTTTAAATGATGCCCATTGTTTGTCTGTGAAGTTGTGGAAATATATTTGTGTTTTCTGACAGTTTTTCCTGTTTACTATTTTTGACCAGGACATGTATAGTGTACTCATGTATAATGAGACCATTTTGTGATCACTTTCTATTGTCGTAATGACTAATGTGTGTTCTGTGGTTATTATGTGTGATGTTAAGTGTTGTGACATCCAGATGTAGTCTATTCTGCTACCGTATTCTGATGCTGGCCTTGTGTAGGTAAAGTTTTTTGAGAAGAGGTGATTGAATCTGAAGGTGTCCACGAAAATGAAGGCAGACAATATGTCAATGATGTCTTTTGTTTTGTTGCTTCTAACCTTCCTTGAGGTTCTAATCAGGTTGTTGTTTACTAATTCATTGAGGTCACCCATTATTATTATAAACATGTTTCGGCTATTTACCTCTTGTATTTTTTGTTTCATCTATATGTGGAGTTTTGGTTTCGATTTTTTGTTTATAGTATTTGATAGGTTGTAGATGGTAATAATTCTATATTTGATCTTTCCTTTGAATGCTAGATCGAGTTGAAGTCCTCTGTTTTCACATTCTGCCATGTTGTAGACATGGGTAACCCATTTTTGATTTATGATTATACTTACTCCTATGCCATGGCAATCGCAAATGGCGAGACTCAGAACATGAATGCACAATCTGGTTATCCACACCACAGGAACAATGTTTGGGGGAGCCAGGTTTCTGTTATTCCTAGGATATCTATTTGCTATTTTTGGCAATATTCTATGAGTGATATCTGGTCTGTTTCATTGTTTATATCTCTTATGTTTAATGTACATATTTTCCATGTCATATATTCTAGTTTGTTTGACTATTTTTGGTTTCCTGCTGCTTGCAGTTTTTTGGATTCTTTGTTGTTTCAATCATAATTATTTAGGAGACAGGAGGGGATAGGTGTTGTTGGATTATCAGAACCACTTGAGAAGTTTAAGCACTCCATTACTTCTTTCATTATGGATACCAGTGTGAATTCCATTTGGCTTATTTGTTTGTTCATTCTGTTTTGGGTTTGTCTGATGTTTATATGTTTGGGAGATGGTATTCTAAAAATTGAGGTTTTGCTCATCTCTTCATCCTCGTTTTCTGAGACTGCTGGTCCCTTGGATTTTGTGTCAGGGCCAATCTCTAATGCCATGATTCTCCTTTTCAGGTTGTAGATTTGATGTTTAACTGAAAGCATGTCCGTTTGGAGTTGTTTGAGGATGTTGAGAATTGTTTCCATTTTGTTCGGACTTCTATTGATTCCTTTTGTGATACTGGCATATGTTCTACTAGGTCCTACTTGGTTTGTTGATTGGTTTGGTTTGAGATCTCTGTATATTGTTGATTCTCTTCTGTGAGAGGGAGGGAATCTAGGTCTGCCAAGTCTATTGAGTTTTGGTCTGGGGGGAAGGTGATCTTCTTTCTGGGAGCAGGAGTATGTATCGTGCTCATATGCTCCACAGTAGAAACATAGTTGGTTTGAGTTATCAATCTATTTGAGATCATTGTTTTGAAGTTTGGGTGGTTTTTAGAGCTTGAGTGAGCTCTTGTTGATTGGTGTAGTATATTATGGCAAAGTGTTTAGTTTAATTTTTTGTAGTTTAGTGGAAGGTAACATGCTTGTCCATTGGTTTGCTGGAGGATTTCTTTGAGATCACCTGCTATTGTGCCTTGTGTGAGGTTTGCCAGAGTAATGCTAAGTTTGTTTCTTTCTCTTTGATGTTACAGGTTTTAGTTATAGAGTATACCCTCATACAGCTAGTATCCTTATAGATTGCCCATTTCTGAACTTGTTTTTTATAGTTACCACTTGTTTTGAATTGTATGATAGGTGATTGAACTGGATCTGCAGGTTGCAGAGTTATGTTTTCTAGAGTTGATTGGTTCTTAAAAAGTTTCACTATGTTTGATTTGATAAAGGTTTTTGGAATGTTTCATATTTGGATGGACCTGGCTTGGCCTTCAGTTGTGCTGATCTGTGCTGCTAATCTTGTTAAGGTAATTTCATTCTCAGTGATTTTCATTGTATATGCCATCTGTGCTTTATTGTAGTTCTCAAATATGGCTGCGATCATAGGTGTGTCAATTGGTACTTCGATTCTTGTATGTTTCAAGATCTTTAGATATCACCATTTGTTTTTGACAAAGAGGATTTTTTTGTTGTCATTGTTGCCCAGTATTCCTTTCATGCTTACCAAAACTTTTCCTGGTCTAACTGTTGTTTGAGTTGATTTTCCGTTTTGGCTTTTCTCTTGGTTTCCGAAGCTATATTCTTGGTTGAGGATGTTGTAGCTGTTAACAGGTATATTTTGTATAGTTTTTATGGCCATTGTTAGTACCACTGTGGTTGGGAAGGTTGTTCTCATCCCTCTGTCTTGTTCTAGAGTTTTCGTTTGGTTCGTCAGTTTCTCTT
The DNA here is from genome assembly GCA_910592055.1 of Acaulospora colombiana. Lineage (NCBI taxonomy): Eukaryota > Fungi > Glomeromycota > Glomeromycetes > Diversisporales > Acaulosporaceae > Acaulospora > Acaulospora colombiana. Next base: position 27,302 of record CAJVPT010000405.1, read on the forward strand.
TCTCCAGATTCTCGCTTATTACTTCTTCCTGTTCTTCCATAGTCTCCATTGTTATATCTATTTCCTTGGAGGGTTTTATATCTTGATTGTTTCATTCTTAATCATTGCTTGATCGGGTTTTGGTTTTCTTCACTGATGACTTGAGGTCGAGCTTTCCTACCAGTTTTGTTTTCAAAGTTGGTTTTATGATTTTTCCACTACCGGTAATGAGTTGTTCATATGTGTAGCTGACTGATGGGTCTCTTGCCCTTGCTGACTTTCTTAACATATTTATTGGAGGGACTCTTAATGAGCATTTTGTTTTTTTCTCTATATTTTGTGTTGTTACCATAAAAGAAAATTTTCAAGAATTTGAGTGTGAGTAGGAAAGAGTTTTTTTTTTTTGGCTAATATTACAGTTACATGTTATAACATATATATATATATATATATACTGTATATATATATAAACTCTTTCTGCTGATCCTCGCAAGAAGTTTTATACTTCCTTGCTAATAAAGTCTTTACACTTTCATTAAAACAACTTGAAACTTGTCTTCATGTATCTTTTCTACCCTCCTTTACTTGTTTATAAACTCCTCTGAATAAAAACTTGAGCCTCTAGTGATCTAAAAAGACTCAAGTACACACTTCCTCTACTAAGGGCAAGAAGGTTCTAGGAAGCAAAAGGACTGACAAGTGGAGTGTCACCTAACAGAGCTAGAAGCAACAAGAAATAGAGGTTTTGTTGGCAGGGAAAGGCTTATTACCTACCTTCTCATATACTATCTTGTACCCTCTTAAAGTGTCTACTTTTTTTTACGGTTTTCTTGGGGAATTTTGCTTACCTCAGTTTGACCCTGAATTTTTGGTAGCACAACGTCACCTGGTATCTGATTGGTTGACACAAAACATGTTAGTAGCAGAATGTAAACAAGCTCCTATTGGTTGCCTCACGTGTTCCAATGATGTTACTGGTGATTGAAAGAGAAAGCAAAGATACAAACTTCTCCACTCTTCCAAATGAAGTTAACCAAAGCAAAGAAATCATGAGGCCATTAGGATGGGCACTAAATTTCCTAGGTGGTAAAAAAGTGGTTATTTGTTCAAGTTGAGGCCTTCAACTTCTTATTATCCCGGTCAGACAAAGTACGTGAAGAAGGTTATTTTCTTATCCCGGTCAGGCTGTAAGACTGAAAGCAGAGGAATGTAAAACACTGCCCTTTTCTAGGATTGAGAATGCATTTCCCCAGACGTTGTGTAATGATATCACAATTAAGATGAATACCAGTAAAATTCCTTTAACTAGGCATGGCTGCTAGAAGATATTGGGAGTTACTCAACAAGGCTGAAAAGCTATATAAGAACTTGGGGTCCACCGTAAGCCATCTTCTTCTGCGCAGGTGGATACAAAATCAAGACCGAAAGAAAGGAAGAGTTGAGCAAGACACTGGATCCAAGTAGGCGATAAGTATCTCAGACAATTATAAGAAAATAATCAAGAGCACGGATGGATAAGTTTCTCAGACAGTCAAGAAGAAGAAGGATATTCCAGAAGGGTTGAGTCCTAATAAGAAGAGGTTTTTAGCTGGAGTCCTTTGAAGGACATGAAGCATTTTAATTTTCTTTTTTCTTTTCATTTTCATATATGTGCATTTGCACATTTTTAGATATTCCCCTTTCCTTTTATTTTTTCTTTTTCCTTTCATAGTTTCTAGAATATAGTTCCTTGGAGAATAATAAGCAGTAACAACCTGCTGGCAATGATGGATAAGTTAGGAGAGTCTTCATCCAAAACTTAGTCCAGAGCGAAATATTGTCTCCAAGGTTGCACTTAGAGGTTGAAGCTCTTTTGAGAATTGATGGCTGTTGACGAGTGTGTCAGTACGAGCTTTTAGTTTAGCCATGATGCAATTGTCCTATGTATCGCTATCAGTTTTCATATGATTAATAAACACACAGTACTGGCCTGATCAAGGGTTTAAAAAAAAAAAATAATAATAATAATTTTTATCTATTTATAGTATAGATAGTCAACTTATGATTAATCTCAAGTTTATATATAACTTAGTAAAAATTGAATTATATTATATTAATTTTATATCTTTTAATGATATATCTAATTAAAAAATTTTGATCCCCTTTTTTCAGAAAATTTCTTTTTTTGGTAATTTTTTGAAAAAAGAGAAGCCAGTCCAAAAAACAAGAGAAAACCAACATCAAAGACCATCCACTTACAAGAAACACTATAGAATCAACTAGTTACAGTACAGGAACAGGTAAGTATCTAAAGACTTCTAACCTTTTTACATATAATTTTTCTTTTTTAGGAAGAACAAACAAAGATAAAAACTGAATCACAGTAAGCTCTTAGAAGTCCAATATCAACCTTACAAAGCTCTTAGCCAGGCCATTGCAGATTAATACCTTTCTAGGCACCAAAAGGAACCTTACAAGTAATAATTTAGACAGATAAATTAGTCTAAACTCAAATACCTATAAAATTCAGAGGGACATCCAAGCTTCATTGACTACACAGTAAAGAGGGACACATATCACAACATACAAAATTTCAACAAATACAATGTCATGTGAACACATACATGTATATTCTTCCAAGAAAACAAGATCAAAAAGACGTGTTCATATAAACAACGTTTACAGATCATTTATGTATTTACATAAACGGATCAACAACACTCATATTTTCACATGTCCATATAAACAACCTTTACAAATTATCTACGTATTTATAGTAAATAGATCAACAACATCCATATTTTCATGTGTTCATAACAAACTGATCAACAATAACAACACAATACCCTTATTACAACAAACACGTAAAACGGAATCTAAATTTATAACACAGCAACTTTAAAGTTTTTCCACATTACCAAATTAGTAACAAGGGATAAACAAACCTTCACCACATGTTAGAAATAACAAAATACAAGTTAAACCTATTAATCTGTGACATGTGACAAGCACAATATGTCAACAATACAAAGATTACTATAAATTACAAAGAAACGTGAAATTCATATCCTAGAAATCCTGATCAACTTATCTAACAAGTATGATCAAGAAAAAAAACTATGGGCAACACAAACAATCCTCAATACAATCTCTATACAAGAAGACAACCCTAGCCCTACAAGATGCTCAATTCTAGATAGCATTATAGCTAAAATTCTTAATATCGACCACACTATTTTCACTAAAGCTATAATTTTAAGACAACACATCCTATACTTATGGGCTCAAGGACAAGGAAAAGAGGATGACTTGCTGGTCCCCTTCTTGGAAGACAAGTATATGGAACTGATAGAACAAGAAGAAAAAACACACTAGCAGCAACAAACAAAGCAAGAAAACATAGTCACAAACAATCCATATTCAAGATCGACAAAACTATCAAATGAAAAAACAGTTGTGGAAGTTTAACCAACATACACAATAGAAGTCCCCAACAATGTCGAAATAGAAATGGGTGATAAAGAAATTGAGGATCAATTGGAAATGGAGCAAATTCAAGAAGAAGTCAAAGGAGAC
>CAJVPT010000406.1:0-30809 GCA_910592055.1 Acaulospora colombiana
GGGTGTTAAATGAAACATGGGATTCTCGTTTGATATGCAAGATAAGGTCTTTGAAATTGAATTATTCAGGTTTAAATTATCCGGTGATTAATAAGAATTGGATAGGAGAACGGAAGAATTACTCAGGTTATCTATTGTATAAATATTTGCATGAACTGAAAAAGGAAATATGTGAAATTTTTCGTATTGAACTGGAAAGATATTTTAATTGTTTGTATGTAATTGTGATTGAGGTGTGATGATGTGTGAGGGAAAATGAGAGATTTGAAAAGACTCACACCCAGGGATTATGTAAGATCAATGTGAATAAGATGAGTTTATTGTGGTTCGTGTTCAAGCAATTCAGATGGATTTGATATTTAAGGATAAGAAAATTGCAATGAAACTATCATTGAAAAACCAAATTCCAAAATTCAAATCAAATAAAATTTCAAAATTTCAAATTAGACAAATAATACAAAAATAAAATGGCATATCCATATCCATTAAATCAAGAGGCTACATATATAACTGAACCTGATAGAGAATATTTTATTTCATCGATAGTGGATCTTCATGAAGAAATTTTGGAGATGTGATAATTGATAACATTTTACAAAAAATTTATGATCATATTGATAATTTTTTTCATTATTATATTGTTTCTCTTGAGACTTTACATAAATAAATTAATTATGTTAAACCAAGTGCTTCTTTGAAAACAGGTCGAAGTTGAAATAAGTAAAAATTATTCAATGAATATATTGATCTCATGATCGATTTCTTGAAAAAACATAAATTATAAATCTGACGTTAACCGCAATCCAGTCCATATGGTCAGTGTCACAGCATTATGAACAATTTTTAATACACGAAAACAATATAAAACTTGAGACTTCAAATTTAATGAAGATAATTGTTAATTATATTTGTACATATGAGAACAATATGAAATTAAAGATGATAAGGTGTAAAATATTCATTTGAGAAATTTCAAGTGAAAAAATAGTTTATTTTTATTAGAGATTTAAAATATAATGATGATTCAACTTAAGCATATATTAGAAATGTGATAATCTTGATGGTTCATAAATTCATATATTATTGTATAGAATAAATTTATATAAATATGTATGATTGTAATCTTGTGTTTTTTTAAAAAAAATTATTTGAATAATAAAATGGTTGATAAAATAATATTGAAGAAATCTGATTTTTTAAAGATTGTATCAAAAATTTATGAAAATATTGATCGAAATGAAAGGTTATTGAAGATGTTGATAAGGAATGTTCGAGAAACTAAAGAAATGTTGAATCAATTTAAAGATTGTGTAAAGATGCATCAATATATTTCAGTATTAGATTTTTCAGGATATGTGGGATTTTATGATTGTTATTTGGCCACATTTCAAAAATCAAATGTGGATTACAATCTGAAAGATTGCATTCATATAAGTTGAATGAAATGGAATTATCAATTTTCAATGATGAGATGATGATGGGAAGAGGTATCAAATTGCAATTTATGATTTCGAATATTAGATCTTTTGATAAGGAATTGGATATGATTGTTGAAAATGAATATAAAGATCGATATATTTTCTACCAGTTTGGTATCATACCATCTGAGAAGATGTATGAAACATATTTGTTGAAAAATTTTAGATTCAAAGATTTGTATTCAGATGTTGTGATTATTGATACTCGAGATGATAAGATTGAGATTTCAATTTATGAGATTAAATCTTCTTCATACACGACAATATTCATGAATTATAAGATTCAGTTAAGTTGTTACATGGAATTTATTGAATTTGCAATTGCAAAGGTATTGGAAAATAGTAATCGTAAGATATTTTTGAATCAAGAAAAGTCTGGATTTATTGTGCATAGTAAGGGAAGAAATTATAAATATGAAAGTAGCGAGTATAAATTTTGACATCATGAGTTTTATAATATGTTGAGACAATTGGATGATGCATTTTTGAGAATTCCAGATTGCACTTGTAACGAATATAAGAAATTTGCACACAAGAATCATGTGAAAGATGATGATAACTTATCAAAGATATTTGATCAATTGAAGATTTCTTGAGAACATTCTTTTTTGTTTATTCTGAATTATATTATGAATTTATTATAAATATGTTTAATGCTTTTATGTATCAAATAAAAAAATGTTACCATATAAATGAAAAAATGTCACAATTGCTTATAATATATGTAGAAAAAAAAATTAATTATGACAAATTGCCAACATGTTTTAATTATTTGAATCATAATTAAATATGTGTAAGAAAACAACTTGAACGTTGTGATCCAAAACAAGGATCTAAGTGAATACCAAGACAAAGTAAACAATATGAAATATCACATTGCTGAATTAAATATTCATTAATACATATTTTATTTATAATTATGTTATTGAAGAAATTGTTAATATTATCTTCGAGAGAATTTTCAAAGAATGTTTTGACAGATATTTGAGATGATTTGTTGATGAGTATTTGAGAAATATCTTGAGTTGTATTTGATATTTCTTTGTTAATTTCAGGGGGAGTGAATTGTTAAATAATTGGTGTTGTGATTTTTTCATTTGATGTTTTTTCATCGTTAATTTTGTTTATAATATTGTATATATTTTTCATGAATAACCAAGAGAAACTGTAGTAATCTTCAGTATATGAGATAAGATTTTTGAGTTGTTTGATATTTTTTTTGAGTTCAATATTTTTATTTTTGAGAGATTTCATTTTATTTTTTTTGAGATCATTTGAAGATTTTTTTTAATCTTCTTTGGAAATTTGTTACAAGGATCAGTTTTTTTTGAGATTTTGAGAATATTGATTTTAGGCATCTTTGAGATTTTGATTTGTGTATTCATAATAAAGAATGTCTTTTATAATTGATTTTAAAAAATTTATGTGATGAAGATTTGAGAATCATTGTAATATAATAATTATATAAGGGGGTGTTTGATGGTTGTGAGTGACCAAAGCTATGAGAAAATCAAATCTTATATGTATTTTAGAAGTAAACCAAAGAATAAACATGTTTATGAATATGTCGATGAGTATATCATGTGATGTTAGAAGATATCTGATGAATGAATTGATTTGGTTACAAGTGTTGTGTACCTGATGGTTGATCAGAATAAGAAGGAAATTTCGAAGATTCTGTATCATTGATTTTTTAGATGCAAATGTCCAGATCACATCAAGAATATTCACACGCTTTTAGATTGTGAGTGGTTCAAGCATGAGAAATATGAGGAGTTAAAATCTGAAAAGTTGTGTAACATAAACAAGAAAAATGGAAAAATGGCATACAAGTATTATAAACGAATGTACAAATCTTGATACATTATATATTTTAATGTCAAAATTAGATGAGATCTTGATAATAGTTGATAAAGAGATTTTGATTGAGATTTTATGTTTTTTTATAAGATGATTTTATTGGTGTATTATTATATTATTTAATAAATGAGAAGTAAAAATTTATATATAAAGGATATCTGGTTTTCATATTTGGATATTATCTCATTGCTTGATAAATATTCAAATAAGATGTCGTTAAAAAAAAGAAAAGCTGAATCTATATCTAAAGAAGATAGTTTGAAAAAAATTAAAAAAATTGATTATCGTGAATTGATTAGTAAATATAATGCTTCATATAAACTCAATAATTATATTGAGAAAGTTGCAATGAGAAAACATTTCAAAAGTATGGAAAAAAGAAATCAATTTATTTATAATTGAAGAGCATTTGTTATCACAAAGAAGAAAATATATGAATCTATCAAGATGTCATTTTCAACTGATGATGAGATGGATTCTCTTTCACTTAAAGAGGCCAATGATTTTTATAAATATCATAAAAAGATTTTTTTGAATTCATTCAATGCATTAAATTTTGAAATTAATTGTATTAATTCTTATAAACATATGGAAGAAGAAGAAGGATTGTTTATTTGTAATTTGATTAAATAAATAAACTCTATTTGATATCTTCATATATACAGTATATGGGGATACTGGATAGAGCATTGAGTATGTAAGTACAAAATCATGAATTTTGATTTAACAAATTTGAAATTTAAACCATTTGCAAATTACTGTTCGAGAATACTGATATATTTAAGAATTATGAAAAGAAGAAGGATTATAAATTATATGTGTTCATATTAATTGATTATAATATCTTTATTAAAGAAATAAATAGATTTTATGATACATCACATGGATATTCAAAGGTTAATAAGGATGACTTGGTAGCTACACAGAAATTCATCTTTCGAGATTTTGATATAGTTGTGAACAAATAAAGAATTAGACTGATACCTTATCGTGATAATATAATAGTGAATAATAGGTTAATGAATGATCAAATAATTTGAAGAATATGAGCAAAATATTATTATTATGAGGTCAATTATGAATGTGAGATGAAAAATGGTATATGCATATCAAAAGATAAGTATTTTTTTGTATAAAAGAAGAATTGATCCTTTTACTTATGATGATTTGAAAGAAATTTTCACATATGTATTAAAGTAATATAACAAGATGTAAAGACATTTGGTAAGAAAAGATTTGATAGGTCCATATCAAAAGAGATGTAAATTGTGTGTATGATATCATTTTTTGTGTGATAGTAAGAGAAGAATGAGGAAACCTTATTCAGTAAACTAGGTGGCAATTATTGATATTGATATTTTGGTATTAATATTAAGGATAGTTGTAGAATAGGTTCAAATTTTGTGAATAATGTGATAAAGAGATATCATCCATATAATAAATAACTCCATTTGATATTTTTTTTTTGAATACCAGATAGAGCATTGGTTGTGTAACTTTAAAATGGAGAAATATTTGAAAAAAATTACAGAATTTGATAATTATCAAAAAAGTCCTCTTGAATTTTTGAAATATATTCAAGTATTTGCAATTGTTTCAAATGGAAAATTTGATAATGCAAATGAAGTGAATAGTGTATTCAAATATAATTTTACACAAATGATGAATACAAAATAAGAGATCGAAATGTATAAGGCAAATTCAAAGAGATTTTCAATCATGTTGCTTATTGATGATGATCAAAAGGTGTGGATGAGTTGCTGGTGTAATATGAATAAGGATTTTTTTTGGACTTCTTCAGGTTTCAAGTAAATGATGTGAGAATGGTGAGAATTATTTAATATGTACAATTCAAGAGATTAGGGAGAAAATGGATATCGAATTATCTGAAGATAATTTTCATTGGATGTGTAAGCATGAATATTTTTCTGATTTTGATGGTGTGAATCATCTTTATTGATGTGTGATATACTATGCATGTGTGAAGGATTTGATTTCAGAATGATTAAAACCTGAAAATAATGAAGATTGAAAACTTTATTCATTGAGTGATATAGTGAGCATGAAAGATCAGTTGACCTCATTGTTGGTCGAAAACTTTGATGAAATTAAAAAGATGATTTCGAGGATTAAGTCGAAGAAATGTGAGAGATATGTGGTTGTAGAGAAAATTGTGGAGGGGGTGATGATAATGTAAGTGTAGAATCTGATAATATTAATAGACAAAAAAAAAATCAAAACCAAATGGTACGGAGGATGAGATGAAGATTGAATGATTGATTGTATTTTAAAATTATTATTATTATTATTATTTTATTTAAATAAAGAAGTTTCATCTGATACTCATATGAATGCGGGCACTGGATGGAACATAAATTGTGTGAATACATGATAATTAATTCTAGAAAGATGATGCCGCTTTTATTTTTAGAAAAATTTTCATTTAGCGAGGTTTTTTTTTTTATTTTTAATTTATCTTTTTATCAACGAGGTGGCAATTTTGATTTTATAATATGCTTATTTATTCAGAAAGGAAAAAAATCCTGAGATTATTATTTTAACAAGTGTGATTGGAGTTGGGAAGATAATGTATGCTAATGAATTGAAGCATCAACTCGAATCTGAGGAAAAGAAGGTCTATCTTCCAGGGAAGATGTCTTTACGATTGGTTAGAAAATTCAACATGTTCCTTCGTGATCCTGGAAAATTTTCATTTTTCTTTCAACAGGTAATCTTAGAGATGTATGAAAAATTGATGATAGAATTGAAGATAATGAGATCATAGGATTATATCATTCTCGATCGAACTCATCTGAATATGATCATGTTTACTGGATTGAGAGTGGATAAAGATGATTTGATTAAATATTTGGAAGATTGCAAGAGGAAGATTGTGTTTCCATTTCCTGTGAACAAGGTGATATATTTGAAACCTAGGATCAACGTGATAATTAGTAATTGTGTGAAATGTGATTGTGAATCTGATAGGGGTCAAGAAGATTATTTGATCAATGTATATAACAAGTATGCCAAATTGATGTCAGAATTGTATTTAGCTTATGAAATTGAAGAGATTGATAATAGTTAACAAATTTTATCATGTTTCAATGTTATGAAAATTTATTATTATTTTGATATTATATTTTAATAAATAAATAATTCCATCTGGTATCTTGTTTGGGATACTGGGTGCAAGTTGTTTTGCACAAATATGAATGATTTTCCTAAACGTGTCAATTTTATTAAGTTTGAAGATTATTTGAATGGTTTTGATTTTTTGCCAATTGATGTGAAGAATGGTTTGGAGTATGAGATGAAGAGATATGTGTTGAGACTTCATAGTATCATGAGAAATGGTAAAAAGTTGAGAGTCAATGTGACCGGAATTCATGTGTTCTTTGATATCATGATTCAGAAATTTGTCATAGAAGAGATATTAATGAATGTGGATATTTATGAAAGATACGAGATAATCGAAAGATATTATTTTAAGGGATTTAGTGAGAAGCCCGAATGATTTGTGAGTGTGTATTTTTTAAATCATCATGATCGAAAGAAGGCATTGAAATGTGTGAAGGATATGTATCTGACATGTTCCAATGATATGACGTTTCATTATCGAAAGGTGACATGTGAGAACAAGATTAATCTGATGCAATGGAATTGGATCGATATGAATCCGATGTATATTCGTGATGGCATAAGATGCTATTGAAAGGTGGTGAATGCAGATTGGATCAGATGAGGTTGAGTGAAAATCTACCTGAGGAACAGATGATAATAATTATCACTTGGACTATCAAGACATATGATGGAAGAGGGTGGGAGATATTCCCGATGTGCAGTATGATAATGATGAAGTTTTTATGATATGTTGTATGATATATTGGAAGGATTTGGTTGAACCAATGTGTTGGATATGTTTGACTATGGAGAAATCAAATGAGGATAAGAGAAGGATATTATGAATATCAAAAGATCAGAGATCGATGATCTTGAATTTCACGTATTGTATGTCTCATTTGAATCTGGATGTGATGATTGGATTCAATGATACAGGATATGATTGGCCATTCATTTTGAAGTCATGTAAAAAGTTTGATATGTTTAAGGAATTTGCAAACGTGATATTGGGTAGAAGGGTGACAAAGGATATAAGCGTGATGATGAGTTATATTAAGTTTGAGTAGAGCAAGGAGAAGAAACTGATAAAGATGTTAATTCGAATACAAATAATTCAAAGATTAAGATTAATTCTGATGAAATTGCAGAGAGCATGTATTTCAGGAGACCCGGGACACTCATGATAAATACTCAAATTGTACTTCGAAAGATATATCTGATATTGCCTCAGAGTTCACTCAAGTATTTTTTAAATTTGTTGGAATTGGAGTTCAAGGTGGATTTATCATATAACTAGATGAAAAGTTATTATGAGGATGTAAGTTTCGAAGGGTGTCAGAAATACGATCGCGAGATGCGATGTGTGAAATCACAAAGTACTATATGGTGAATGTGCATCTATGTCAAGAGTTGATAGTCAAGATGAATATTATCGATTTGTATCAATTGTTATTGAATGTAATCTGTTATTAATATAACAAATCCTGATTATTTCTATTTCATCAGGACTCATAATACCATTTACTAATTTGTTGATAGTATCCTCTATTGAAGTACCATTATAAAAATAAGTATTAATACTTCGTTGAAAAAATAGTATCTTAAATGGATAAATACAAATATTCATCAGTAAACGGATAAAATTTTCTATCGATAAATTATAAACATATATAATAATAGAAAAAATAATAATTATCAAAGATATAAATATTGAATTTAATAAAATAAATGAAATTAAAAATATATAAATAAAATATTTTGAATTATTATTTTTAACATCTTTATTCTCTTCAATGATTTCTTCTTCAGAATCATTAATTAATATAACTTCGTTATCTCTCTATTCATTATCATCAACTCGTTCTTTATTTTCTCTCCATAAAGAACCACTATCGACATAGTTAACACATGGATCTTCTTCAGGTGTTTCATAATGTTTTGTTTTTTTGTTATTTTTAATGAAAGAAATTCTTCATGAAATTTTTGATAATTTTTTAAGTATGATTTTGTAAATAGAAGACATTTTGTTTTTAACTCATAAAAGTTATCTCATCAGTAGATAATCATATCGTATTTATATCATATCTTTATAAAATGATTTACAATCTTAATTAAAATCAATAATTTTATTGGTTCATCGTGTGAGAAATTTATAAATATATAACAATGAATATCAAGATTTTTAGAAGCTTCCTATTTATAAAAAATTCAAAATTCTAATTTTCGAATGTTTAATATATTACTATTGTCTCATCATCAGGTCTTACGATCATTTGTCTCATCTTCAGGTCTTACGACCATTTGTCTTATTATAAGGTAAGACAAAAATAAATTGATATCTATTTATATAAAATTTACATATGTTTAAACTTTTAGTATAAATTCAAACACATGTCTAATTTTATTAAATAATAAACTAATGCATATATTATTTAAAATTAATTATACATTTGCCAACAATACTATCAAATACTTCAATATTTTTAATCACAGTCTTAATTTATTTTTTATCAAATTTCACTATTGCGTCAATAGATTTTGGCATTATCATATTATCAGATCTTATGACCATCATCTCAATAACTATTGTTTAATCTTCAAGTCTTACAACTGTAGTCTCAATCTTCTATGAATACATCTGATAAATTTTATTATCTTCATTCTCATCTAACCAATGTAAAAAATCTTCTTTCAATTCATTCAAAAAATCTTCCTTAGGGATATTCGGAGTTTCTTTCAATCGATTATAAACATAATCTTCATCTTTTAATAATAAATATCTTTTGATTTTTTTACACAAATCACCAATTACCCTATTTTTTTCAAATTGTAAAATTCCTTTTATCAATTCATTCATAATACTTTCATTTTTCTCTTCAACTAATACAAATTCATATTTAAGATCTTGCATAATAAACTCAAATTCATTTTTAGTTAGACATTGTTCGAGTTTTTCTTGTAAATTTTTGAAAAATTCATCTTTAATCGCACAATTCTCTTGATTTTCAGAATCAACCATTTTTTTTAATTCACACTTATCACACTTATATTTGTACTTTACTATATTTATATATTTATTTTTTATAATTTTAACCAACAATAACAAAATCACAATTTTCAAAATATAATCTAAACTATTTAGAATCTGATCTTTAATTTTAATATAATCTACTATCAATTTCTAAATTTTCAATACAACGAGTTAATATATATCTTTTTCTCTTGTTCTCCAACCAATGTAAAAAATCTTCTTTTAATTTATTCAAAAAATCCTCCCTAGGGATATTCGAAGTTTCTTTCAACCGACCATACACATATACATATTTTTCAAAGGATAAGCTTCTTTTAATTTCTCTACTCAAATATCTAGTCACACTCTTTTTTTCAAATCATAAAATTTCTTCACTTAATTTATTTGCAAAATATTCATTTCTCTCTTCAATGGTATAAATATCTTATATACATCTTCAAGATGTGACATAATAGCTTCAAATTTATCTGTATTCAAACTTCATTCAATATTTTTTTGTATTTTTTTTGAAAAAATCATCTCTAATCGAACAATATTCTTTATTTTCAAAATCAAATATTTTTTATTTAATTCAAACCCATCACACACATATTTATACTTTTTATACTTAATTTTAATCAATTCTAAAAATATTATCTCTACAATTCATCTTTGAATATAAACTATGTAACTTAATAAATTTGGATTCTGTTATTGGATTTTCATCCAACCAATATAAAAAATCTTCTTCTAATTTCTTAAAAAAAATTTCCCTAGATACATCTGAAGTTTCTTTCAACCGACCATACACATAGTTACCTTCTTTCGAAGATAAATATCTTTTGATTTTTTTATACAAACCATCGATCACCCTATTCTTTTCCCATCATAAAATTCCTTCAAATATTTTATTTATATAATATTTCTTTCTTTCTTCAACTGACACAAACATCTTATATTTATCTTCAAGATAATACATAACAGATTCAGATTTATCCACAATCAAAAGTCATCCAAGTTTTTCTTGTAAATTTTTGAAAAATTTATCTCTAATCACACAATGCTCTTTATTTTCAGAATCAAATATTTTTATTTAATTCAAATCCATCACACCTATATTTATACTTTTCAGATTATTACTCAATAAAAAACTATAAAACCAACTTAAATTCGAGTAATTATTTTAAATTATTGATTACAAGATGCCAAAATCAACATTCAAAAACTATAAACAAAATAGAAGATATATATATCTCATAAATAATATTTAAATTATTATTAATCTTTTTTTATTTTAAAAATATAATCGAATACAAAAAGAAAACACCTTTAGAAAAATATCTTCACAAGTTTCATGATTATCCATTCAAACTTTGTATAGAATGAATAAATACAAATAATGCAAAGGTTTATTTTATAAATAAAGATAATAAGATCACTTTCATCCTGAAAAATGTTACATATACCAATATCACAAGTCATCTAAAAAAAGTTCCTTATGTAATTAATAATATTGAATATTTTCTTGTCACCTGAAATAATAGTTATAATTTTTTGATAGATAATACAAAAATTTTTTCATTATATAATTAAAACAACAACATGAAAAGAATTAAAATAATAAAATTAAAATAATTTTCACATATTTATTTCAAAATATAATAAATAAAATCAATCATCATCCATCATCATCAATCATCAAACTATCAGGTGTCAACTCATCGATTCTCAATCTCTTTGATTCATGTTTATCCAGATTTATATCATTATCTGTTGATCTCTTCAAATACTTACTCACATCAAAATCTGAAATATCAGAATACCTCTTCAAGTATTTCACCTTGTGATCTTCAAAATAACATCTCCAATATACATCACTATTCTTCTTAATCATCTCACCCTTGATATTTTGTTAATCTCTTCTACCTTCTTAACTAATTCCTCAGCTGCATGAATCCCTTATTATATTTCAAATTCTATCTCATATTTCGAAATGTTTCCTTATTATCCTTCTCAAATATAACCTGAGTCATTCCATTCTCAAATCAACCTGAAAATCGAATCACATAATCTAACCTTCGATTAAATTGTTGATAATCCTTCTTGTTACCATTATCATTATTTACATTACTTGTCTTAAATTATATGCCTCCTGAGGTGACCTCATGTTGGTTAAAAATATATATTTTGCTAAAAATGATTCAAATTCAAATACTTGCATTCTATATCAAGAGGAGTATTATTTAAGATGTTCACTATATCAGACCAATTCATCTTGGTATAAAATTTATCTATCAACATGATCTCATGCTTATTATATTTATATTTATTCCAATAATTCTTTCCTGATTTTTGATTATTGGGTTTGTTATGCATCTCACCAGAAAATAACTTATTTATCAATTCCATCTTTCCAGATTCACCCGGTCTATAGAAGAAGAAAGTTACCAGTCTCCAAAATCTTTCCATCGGATTATTAATCTTATAAATCTTCTCAATACTTTCATATCCATGCATATCATGAAATGGAGGAGCTATTCCATTTCTCACATTCTTGATAATCTCTTCATTGGTCATACTGATTCCATTCAAAATATTTAGTGTCGATTCATTATAAACCTTATTTTCATCAACACTCTTCTTAATTCCTTTATCATGATTAATTGAAGTACCCAATTCAACCCACCATGATTTTGGATCTGTGCTCTCATTATATCGAGTCAAGGTATAATACTAAACACAACCCTAATCACATTTCGAGCAGAACTTGGATAAATCAAAATAATCATATTGATACTCATGACAATTGCATTTTGAAGTCCCATCCTTGTTTGGACAATTAGATCTGTACTTATGAAGCTTGCACTTGTTATACACCTTCTTGCAATAGAGAATGCAATCTATCTTATCCTTCACATTGACATGTCCTACATATATCGAATGAAATTTGAACAATCCCTTGATTCTATTTGAACATGTCTTTTTGCAAACTTCTTTCATCGGATTTCCATCACAATTCCTGATGATGTCTTTCTTTTTATATCTTTCAGAATCCCTAAATACATATTTCGTATATTTCTTCCTCTCCTCCTTATAACAACCAATCTCCTGAGATTTCAAAAATTGCGCATAACCTTGAATGTAAAGTTCCTTAAGTTTCATGACTTCAAATTGAAATACTATATATCAAATAATATCATGATTATCATGATAGAGATCAATAACTTGCTGTTTATAATTATCAATAAATTCCTGATCGATCAATGAAAATGCTTCGCTTGACTTGAACAATGTAAAATTAAAATAACAATATCGATCATGCTTCTTATCTTTCAAATGTGACATTTTATTTCTCAACTTTTATCAAATACATCTTATTTATACTTAAAATCTATTTCCTTATTAAGATCTAATCTAAAAATTAAACTCACAAATTTAAAATCTACATTATTTATGAGATCGAAATTTGAAATAATACAATGTCACATCTCATTTATCAATTTCAGAACAAAATCTCATCACAATTTTATTTAACAACCAAACATTACATTATTCATAAATCCCTGTTCACATGCTATAGAAAAAATATATCTGTGAAAATATCTACATGCTATTGATAAAAATAATATCTGCGAAACTGTCTACATACTATAGTATAAAAAAAATACACCTGTGAAACTATCTACATGCTATATGAATAAAAATAATACTCGCAAAACTATCTATATGCTATAGTATAAAAAAAATACACCCACGAAACTATCTACTAAAAATAATACCTGTGAAACTATAGTATAAAAAAAATACATCCGCAAAACTATCTACATGTTATATGAATAAAAATAATACTCGCAAAACTGTCTACATACTATAGTATAAAAAAAATACACCTGTGAAATTATCTACTAAAAATAATACTCATGAAACTATCTATATGCTATAATAAAAAAAAAATACACCCGCAAAACTATCTATATACTATACGTATAAAAATAATACCTGTGAAACTGTCTACATGCTATAGTATAAAAAAAATACACCTGTGAAACTATCTACTAAAAAATAATACCTGCGAAACTATCTATATGCTATAGTATAAAAAAATATATTCACGAAACTATCTACATGCTATATAAATAAAAAACATATTTTGTGCATGCAATTCAGATACAAAATAAATAAATAAAAACAAATTAGATTGGTCAAAAAAATTTTTTTTAAAAAATCCACAGGATTTCTGAAACTTTCTGTCATTTTTGCTAAAAAATTCCATTCCTGAAAAGCTATACCAACATCGTTAAAATCCAATCTGAATCTCACTTATCATACATTTTCTAAATTTCCAACTCTATAGATGTGACACAAATTCCCATGAGATTTTGATTGATCCGTTTTTTACAAAAAATCAAAAACATTGATGATCTTTTTTTGTCATACTATCAAACGTCCAAATTAGCACCGGATTCTGAGATTGGTAAAAAAGTTAAGTTTGGTAGAGCTAACCTATAAAAATTTTTTTTGTTGATTATTTCGAATTTTTTAACGGATTGTTTAATCCTGGTTTATTTTGGTAATCGCAGGATAATACTTCATAAACCTGATTAGTTCATTCTTTAACCTTGCAATTCTAAAAATAAATCAAATTTCTTTAATTAGGTGTGGCTACTGGAAGGTATCATACTGAAATAATATGATTCAATTTCTATTAAGTTATATAAAAATCTAGAATTCATCTTAAGTTATCTTTTTACTATAGTAAATAAAAAATTACTGTTCAAAAAAGATTGAAATCAAGTATATCCTGAAAGTAAAGGCTCCCACTAGATAATAAGTCTTCTTAGACAGTATATTAGAAGAGAATAATAGTTTAGCTATAGTATATATCATGCCGCTTGAATAAAAAAGTATTTATATTTGCAATTAATTAATAAATTGATGATCTGGCCTGATTACATATACTCAAAAATTTTTTTTTATAAATTTAACTTAATTTAGAAAAATTTATTGGTTTTTTTTACTTTATTGTTAACAAATAATTAATAAATTTATAGACCTATAAGTCAATAGTACAATGGTTAGCACAGATCACAAGATATAAGTTCAGATCCTTCAGGAAGCAATGTCTAAAGTTTGGTAGAACTTTATTCATTGATTTAACTAAGTAAATATTAGACTTTTGACATTTCTGCATATAGCCACATGATAATCAAAAGGAACTAAATATTACACATGGTATAGTTTACATAAAGATTGTGTTTATAAGATCAAGATTCAAAATCACTAGGATTATCCTAACTTGATTATGTTACCCCTAGTGGTAAATTTAAAAAAAGCAATAAGAAGAGTAGATCTAATCAACCAATAGAGTTCCACTGACTATCATGAGCTAGGCTATGAGCACTTACTATAGTCAATACTATCAGGAGGCCTTGATGGGAGAAAAAATCTACTAACCATTTCAAAGGATCATAAACTGGATTCAGAATAAAGAAAATTTGATAGTCTGATAATCTGCTTACTCTTAATAAAAAATATATTGGAAATAATCAAGAAAGAATTGTATAGTTTTCTGAAAAGGTAGTACTTATATATATAGTATAATCAATATAATTAATCTATATATATATATAGATATTAAAGAATAGTTGATATATATAATACTTATTTAATATATATATAGTATAAAGAAATAGTTTATAGGTCTAGATACAAACAGGAGTATGAATAAAATATATTGTACAGTTTCTGAGTAAACTTGTAAAGTTTAGGAAAATAGCTTCAAGAGTTGAATATAATATAAAAAAATATTAAATAGAAACTATGGATACATTTATATATTTTTAAATATTCACCTTTTCTTTTATTTTTCCTTTCCCCTTTTGTAGTTTCTCGAATTTAGTTCCTTAAAGAATAATAAGTAGTGACAACCTATTAGCAATAATGGATAAGTTAAAGAGTCTTCACTCAAAACTTAGTCCAGAATTAAATATTGTTCCCAAGGTTGTACTTAAAAGCTGAAGCTCTTTTGAGAATTGAAAGCCATTGACAAGTATATTATTACAAGTCTTTTAGTTTAGCTATAATTCAATTGCCCTATATATCCCTATTAATTTTTATATTTATTAATAAACAAATAGTACTAACTTGATTACGAGTTATATAAAAAAAAAATAATAATTAATAAATTTATAATAAATGGTTTTAATTAATAGTTTATGAATTTTTAATGAATAGTTTTAATAAGTAGTTACTAAATTTTTAATAAATAGTTTAATGAATAGTTGATAAATAATTAATAAACAATTAATAAATTTTTATCAAATCATTAATAAATTAATACTGAATTTTTATTGTATTGTCAATAAATAATTTTATATTAAACTTTTATTAAATTGTTAATAAATTTTTTGATAAATTGTTAATAAATTAAAAATATATCAATTTTTGTAATATTTATAGTCAAATTATATAGTTGCCAATCTATTTATCTTATTTTTTTATTAAATTGTTTGTTTTTTTATTAAATATTATACAAGTAACCATTAAATAATTTTTTTAACTAGTAACCCATAATTTTAAACTTAATTTTTTTTAATTTGCTATTAAGTTAATATGACTTATCTTTATTGTAAATTAAAGAAAATAATTATAAATTAAATAACTTTTATATATTACTTAACTATTATTGAAATTTCTTTTTTTTTTAGATACAACTTAGGAATAATATTTTGTTTTTTTTATAATTTGAATTATCCTTTAACTATAAAGTTTAATATTATAGTATAAAAAAACTCCTTCTGCTGATCCTCTGATCACATACAAAAAAGATGTTTGCAAGAAGTTTTTATATTTCCTTGCTAATAAAGTCTTAATACTTTCCTTAAAACAATTTGAAGTATGACTTCAAGAGTCACTTCTACTCTTCTCCTATTGTTTACAAACCTCTTACTTAAAAACTTAACTCCTAGTAATCAAGAAAAGTCAAGCAATACCTTTGATACCAATGGTAAGAAAGTACCTGAAGGCCTATTTAACCTTTGAAGTGAGAGGTATATAGAGGTTTTTTGATGACAGAAGGACTTATTTTTCCCCTTCCAGTTACTTGTGAACCTCTTAGAGTTAATGCTTTTATAGTTTTCTAGGAAATTTGTCTACCTCAGTTTGATCCTACATTTTTAATAGCATAAACCTTCACCAAAGGTGATTGGCTGACATAAAACATGTCAGTTTTTGAAATGTAAACAAGCTTTATTGATCACACTCACATATTTCGATATATCATTGATGATGTAGAAAAGAAAGTTCTAGAAAAAGTGTTCCCTCCAATCATGTATGTTCAATCTTTAAAAAACAATTATAATACTGAAAGGCAAGCAATAGGTATGAAAAGAAGATTCAAATCTCATCTTTCATTAAGTTCTTCAGGTGATAAAAAGGCTTTCTTGGACAAAAGTTAGGTCTTCAAGCTTTTATCCTGATCAAACAAAGTTCTTAAAAAGATTTCTTTATCTCAGTCAGGTAAACTCTTCCGTAATATAGTGCTGGCCTCACTAGTAATAAGCAAATCCATACATTGAAAGAAGGATAAGTTCCTCAAATGTTCTTTTTGAAGTTACTTTCAGGAATGACTAAGTTCCTGAAATGTTATGAAGCTTAGAGAATATCCCAATCAGGCAAACTCCTTTCAAGAGGAAACTGTGAAATGGAGCAAAAACCTTTTGAAGGGCTTTGATTTGCATTCCCCTTCCCTTTTTATCAGTGCCAACTTTGGTAATTCATCATTTTTCAGGATAATCAACAATAAAAAACTGTTGACAATGACCCTGATTGACTTAGAGGCACTATTGCCAAGCTACTAGGAGAGTAAAATATTGTCCCCTAAATTTGATTTAAAGTATCTATTTTAGACTTAGTTTTATTTAATCTGAACTAGCTTAGTAGACTCCTTATATTTTTTAAGTAGTGTAGTCCTTTAATTAATAATATACAATGATGAGTTGGTCACTTTGTGAAAATCCATAAAATATTTGGTATTTCTTAATATTATAATATTAAAGGCCAAAAAAGTCTAACCAAGTTCAGAATTTCAATATGATCATATGACTGATAATCATGATATAATCAAAGCTTATATGAAACAATCAATTGCCAACTATTATTATATTTTTTATAAGATAGAAGAATATGTAAACAATTCATTCATGTCAAAATATAAAAAATTATGAGCTAAGTTAATAGAAAATTAGCTAATTATAAAGTAATTTATGTATGACATAATACTAGAATAGCTATAGTGATTATGTAATAGTCCTATGTGTAAAAATGTATAAATATAAATAACTTCTTTCAATAACTTAATAAAATAATAAATCTTAAGACAAATCTTTTGGATAGATTATTATAACTGTAAAGTTATATGTAGTTTTAGGAAAAACTACCTTGAGACTTGTCCAAATTTTTTTATACCTCTGTCTTGTATTTGTTTTTATACATACAGTATAATAGAAGAATATGCTCTTCTATCTGTAGGTTATATGAGCTTTTGCCAATCAGTCTGCTACAATAGTTTATTATTATAATTATAATTTAAAATTTAATAGATTAAATAAAAAAAAAATATTGTCATAAATTATATGGATAATGTGATTTATATATAATGGTCTAGAATTCAAAAACTCAAAAGTTTAGTATAAAAGATTGAGTGTTGTAAGATAAGAAATTATAAATTGAGGCTTGAATAATAATAAGTGAACTATATATGTTTGACAAAGTATAGAAAGTTTAACAAAGTTTAGGGTTAGTATAGTCTATTATAAAGTAGATAGTATATTGTTAGTTAGAAAAATATAAATAGCTTACTAATGTAAACTGAAAAGGCAGTACTAAATATGTTAAAAAAGCAGCCCTTATTGTGAATAGAAATGAGAGTTAGTGATATACAAAAGAAACAGAATGTGAATAAAAAGACACTTATCCTTAGCCAAGTCAATCATTATATTTCCACCTTTCCTAAGTGTTCTTTATAGAAAACATTCTCTTTTTTATATCAGTTGTAAGTATTTGTTAGTCATTTAAATTACGCAAGGCACTATGGTTTAGTGATACACTCATTGAGATAGCCTATAACAATATTCAATATATAATTGACTTTATCTAAATTAATAATTAAAATTGTTAAAGATTCAATTTTTAAATTATTCATATAAAAATAAAATTGAATTATTATTATTTGTAATTTTTTTTCGAGTATCTATAGTTAGGCTAGATTGCTAGTTTATTAATCAATAAAAAAAAATACATTTTTATTTAAGCAGTATAATATACACTATAGTCAAACTATTATTCTAATCTAATTAATTCATTATAAGCATAAAAGTCTCTAAGTTTCAATCTTGGAAACAATATTTTGCTCTGCAATATCTTTGAATAAAGACTTTCTTAGTCCACTGTATTATTACTAGCAGGTTGTTATTGCTATATATCACACTAAGATACTGGAATATATAAAACTACAAAAGGATAAGTTAAAAAAAAAGAAGTGAAATATTTAAAAATATTTAAGTAGACAACAAGAAAATGAAAGAGTAAAAATTGAAAAAAATTTCTAACTTTCTTTAAAGATATGCTTTCAAGATTTTTTATTAATAAGAAATGCCTGATTGGAATATCCTTTCTTCTCCTGACCATTTGAAAAACTTATCCATTATTGATTTTAATTTACTTTTTGTATACCATCTAAGGAGACTTATTGCCTAGTAGAAGTTTTTACTTTTAGGATATACTTGATTCTAACTTTCTTTGGGTAATAATTTTTTATCTACTTATAGTAAAAATATGACTTACTATAAATCCTAAATTCTTATATAACTTAATAGAAACTGAGCTATATTGTTTTAATATGATACCTTTTACAGCCATGTCTAATTAAATGAATTTTACTATTATATATCTTTTATTATTCAAAAGATCAGATTTTTCAATGATTCTCTTACCTTGTAATAATAGAAGGGTTTTAAAAAGTAATAGTAATCCTTGTCAATTATGATATATTTTAATAACTTTTAAGAAAATACATTTTCAACTGTAATTAAAAGGTTGTAGCTTAATATTAACTAGAAACTATTCAATCTTATTGCCTGATTAAAATGAAAAAGAAATCTTGATCTTGAACTTTTCCTAACCAGAATGATAAGAGAGAAAGATCTTAGTTTAAATGAATAGTAACTTTTTTACTACTTGAGAACTTATTGCTCATATTTATTAACCTCATAGAACTTGATCTGTAGATTAACTTAATTGGAGAAGTTGGGCAGACATGGGGCATCAATTTACTTTTTTTATTACTAATAACATTATTGGAACACATGAGGGAACCAATAGTGACTTGTTTATATTTAACTATTAATGTGTTTCATATTTACTAATTATATTTTGCAATAGATTGTGGCATCTAAAATTTAGTGTCAAATTGAAATAGATAAAATTTCTCAGAAAATCAAAAATTTTGAGTGATTATATGAGAAAAAAAACAATGAGGAGATATTTTGAAAATAAGACTTAATATTTGTTATTTCCTACTATATAAAGTATCTATAAATATACTTTAATATAAAAGGCTTTGAGTACTATACTATTAATTCTTTTTTCTTATAGAACTTTCTTGCCATAAATAGAAAAGGTGTTTTTTAACTTTTCTAGATCAATTTCAAGTTGGTTTAGAAATAGTATTAAGACTTTTTTAGCAAAGAAATAAAAAATTTCTTGCGAATATTTTTTTGTGTATAGACAGAGAATTAGTAAAAAGAGTTTTTATTATTTGTGATTTTGTATTCAATATTTAAATAGTTTTAAACATATAATTATTATTTATAATAAAATAATTATCATTAAATATTATTTTATTATATTAAAAAAAAATTGATATTATATTTAGAATTAGAGAAATTCCAAGTTATTTAAAATAATTTAATGGTGATTTTTAAATTAGATTTATTAATAATTGAAGAATAAATTAATTATAAAGATCTTTTTATAAAAAAAAAAATTAATAGAATATTTTTAAGTTTTATTATTAAGGATACAAAGAAATAGATATTGATATTATTTTTTTTATTAATATAAATATATTATTTATTTATATAATAGAGTTTTGATATCTATAAAATATAAAATAAATATTATTTTTTTTAAGAAATGATGTATTGAAGTTGATACTATAAAACAATAAAAAGCAAAATAAAAATTTTTAGAACAATCTTATCTTATATACTTTGATATTAGAAGTAAAATGATATTTTAATAGATAAAAAAATATGAGTTACAAAAATACTGAATTATTTCAAGAATTAATCATCTTATATAATCTGTAAAATAAATTAAATAAAACTTAAAAATGACTCTTTCATAATAATATGCTTAATAAGTTATTTATAATAAAAAACAAAATATTGAAAATAGAGATCTATAATATTTATATAAATAAATTCGTAAGAGAAAAAATAATATAATAAAATAGATTTTTTAAAATTAATTATAAATTAATTTTATATTAAAGATAATAAAAAATTGTAATATTATTTAAGCTAAACAATTGTCAATATTGATATCTTTATATACTATACCTAGATTGTTGAAATATAAATATCTTTATTGATAGTAAAAAAGTTATTTATTTAATAAAAAATATCTATGATTTGTTCTTAACACAAAATTATATAATATATACTATTTTATAAATAATAAAGAATTCCTTGATAATATATAATATAAAAATATAACTTCACAAGATAAAAGTATTGTATGAAATAATAAAGTAGATAAAATAATTAAAAAAAATTATAAAAAAAATAACTACTCTTATTTATAATACTTTATAAAAAATGTATTTAGATATAAAAATTCATAAAACAACTATTAAATGTAAAAAAACTTATTTTTTTTAAACGAGACATAATTTCAGAAAAAATTGATAATATAAAATATACTTAAACATTTGATTTAATAAATTATAAATTTCTCATAAACTTTGACCAAGTATTGTTTAATCAGATACGTCATAAAAATTTAATATCACGTGCCCGCTATAAATATACGATGTTTGTAATCACGTGATAAATAACATGTCTGAAGTCGGACTCGGTTCAAACAGACTCAAAAGTCGACTCCGCCAGCTTTTTAACATCCCTAATTCCGGTATATACTTCTATATACTATATTTACCCACTCATATATCCATTTATTTTTATGTCACCTATTTATTTATTTCCTTTCTTTTTACCCATCCATTCATTTAGTTGCCACACATATATTCATTTCTTTGCTCAGTCATTTGTTTACATATTCGCCACCCATCTATTACCCATCTGCCTATCTATTCGTTCTCTTATCTGCCTACCTATCCATCCATTAATTTATCTGCACATTTGTCCGTTATCCACCCATATGTTCACATAATTGTTCATCTATTCATTTTTTATTTGCTTATTCATCTACTTAGTATATATTCATTTCTAACCTCTCCATCTATTTACATACTTGCTCATATAATCGCTTATTTACTCGTCCACTCATCCATTCACTACTCACTCACCTATCTGTTTACTTATCTACCCACCTACTAGTCCACTTACCCATCCATTCGTTCACTTATCTACCATCTATCTGTTCACTTAATCTCCAGCCATATATTTACTTTCCACCTATCCATTCATTCACTTACTTGCCCATATACTCGTTAATTTACTAATTCACTCTCAATTGCCCACCTATCCATTTTTCCACCATTCATCTTTTTACTTACTTGCCCACCTAACTATTCACTTCTCATCTATCTATCAATTTATTTACTTGTTCATATATATTTATTCATTTACTCATCCACTAATCTGCTCATTTACTCACTCACCTATCCGCTTACTGCCCACCTATCTATTAATTCATTTATCTACTCACTCATATGCAATATTTTTGCATATTCTCCTACCCATCCATATAATTACACACTCATCTATACGTACAACTGTTTATTTACCTACTTACCCTGTTCACTTATTAACTTATCCATTAATTCACTTTTCTGCCCATCTATTCGTTCTTATTCATTCACTTATCCGCCGCTTATTTGTTTATTTATCTGATTACCTATCCATTCACTTATTCATCCACCTACATATTTATTTATTTAATCACCTACCCTTTTATTTATCTATCCATCTATTTGTTTTCCCACCCTCTTATTTATCCATTCACTTACTTTAATAGAATAAAAGTATGATTTAGCAAGTAAGGAATAAAAGACGTTTTGATAATAATATTATTATTAGATAAACTTAAAAGTATCTAAACTAATTATTTGGTTCAATTTTAGCTAAAACTGAATCAAGCGATCGTTACTTGTGATATAATGATTCTTCACTTTAATACCGCGCCATTATATTTTAATTACAAAGTTATAAAAATTAATCATATATGTTATTATAATACATATATGGAGTTTAGTGTATATTATATAAACTTCACTTATTACAAAAATAACAGAAAATTTTTCAGATTTTGTCAAAGTTTTTTTCGAAAAGTTAACTATGCATTTATCGAATAAACTGGCAAACGAAAAAAAGGTTAATTAATAATAATATGAAATAGATATTACTTAATAGTTGCAAATAAATATTACGTAGAGATTCTGATATTTCATGTATTTCTAATAAGAAATGTTCTACGGGACCGATTTCAAAGTTTTGACTTTTTTGAAAATAATATACTGTATATTTTTAATATACAAAAAATTTGTCAACTAGTCTTATGCTACCGTCAAAAAAATTATTATATTAAATAAAATACCCCTAATATATTGTAAGGGTGCATATTATTTCTAAGAAGAACAAGCACAATAAATTATTTTTTTAGATAGTTTTATTATGTTTGACTAAATAGTTTGTACATTTACAAACGCTAACAACTAATTTTTAACGCTGGTCCCTCGCCTCTTAAAATGTAACATTTTTAAATGATAATTTTTACGTCGTAGATGCATGAATTATTGGTGCATCGAGAATAATTACTATGCACGGATAATTGCGCCAAAATAAAGTAAATGTAATAATGGATTTTTTCTTTCAGTATTTTTGTTAAAACAATTATAAGCTCATTAATTTTTCGAATAAAAGTTATGCAAATGAACCATTTTTTTAAATAATCACCGCATAATTAGTGGAGTTATTACTACGTAGTTTTGTTCGCAGGGGTAACATTCCTGAGTTACTGCGCACTTTGGCATCACTGGCGTAGGTGAGTAACTTACTTTCACGGGTGCTATACCATTGATGCGCAAGTACAACTTAAAACTATATTTGAAAATTAACTTTATTAGTTTAAGGCAACATGACTCCGTTATAGTAAGCGCGCGCAGATCAAACTTTGTTCTTAACTTTAAAATCTACGCCAGGGGTGCATCTTCGGTAATATTCATTGCTCGCAAGATAAACAAATATCGTTTTGAATCAATTTATAGATTACCACATCTGTTTTAATATATTGGAGACGGGTCAGTTTTAACTCGCGTTCACAGGCATTTAAGTAAGATTTTTATTGGGACTGTAGTTAACCATACAATATAAAAAGACGCGTTTATTTTTCCACAATTCCCAACTGCTCATTTTTGAAAGAAAATAATTATTCTCGTCTAGTTCTTTGGCACGAAGGAATTAGCATTATACCTAATTAATTCTAACGATTCTTTTTTTTTTTTTTGTAAAAAAAAAAAAATGAGGTTTAAATATTCATTTATATTTTTCAGTCTGATCTTCTATAGCTTTGGAGGATCGACAACGCCTCTATCAAAAAGTGATGATCGCATGATCGATTCACTCTACCGTACTGACATCTTTGAAGCTTTTACGTCATTACCTGAATATCCTAAAAACATAATTCGTTATTACACTTTCGAATTAATAAAGGTTTATTTGGCTCCTGACGGTATCTTTCGTCCAGTATGGAGTGTAAATGGGCAGTAAGTATTACTATTTACTAAATAATTTGAGAATCTAGTCGAATTTAATTATTTGTTATTTAAAGGTACCCCGGTCCAATGATCCGTGCAAATATTGGTGATACGTTTCACATCACTGTGATCAATCATCTTGGCGATCCTTCTACAAGTATGCAAGGACACGTGATTCCGTTCTTACAACGTGCACTAATCAATTTGCAATTTTTTACTATAAAGTTCACTGGCACGGGATATTCCAAAAAGGTACTAATTGGTACGATGGTGTTCCTGGAACCACACAGTGTCCAATTCCAAATAGAGCCAACCTTACATATGTGTTCACTGTCGAGCAATCCGGGACTTATTGGTACCACTCCCACATCCGTACTCAGTTAACTGACGGCTTAAAGGTAAAGAAAACTTAACTTAGCACCTCGATTTATAAAAAATTTTTTGCACGTGGACGGTTAAGTAATTTTTTCCAATGTTTAAAGGGACCTATAGTTATCCACGATCCCAATGATCCTAACAAAGATATGTACGATTACGAATATGTGATGACCGTCGCTGATTGGTACCACAAACCTACTGGCGATCCTAGCATGTTACCCACACTTCGTAGTGGTAGGTAATTCACATCCTGTTACGAACGTATTGCACATAAAAGACACATCACTAAAAAAAAAAATCATTTGATTTACAGAAAACTATTTTGGATTCGATCCTATACCTGATTCTGCAGATATTAGTGGTGTGGGACAGTACAAATGTACTTTTCCGACTTGTATTCCTCGGAAATTCGCCACTTACAAAGTCAAGAAAGGAAAAAGATATCGATTTAGAATAATAAATATGAGTACAATGTCACATTTTTGGGTTTCCATTGACGAACATCCGCTCACTATTGTTGAAATTGATGGAGTACCAACTCATCCGGCCACTATTAAAATGCTTCCAATCAATATTGCTCAGCGATACTCAGTAATTGTAGAGGCGAATAAAGAAATTGGGAATTATTGGATTCGGACACACCTTTCTAATTGCAGTCTCCCAGTCAACAATGTTACAATTAATGCCGATTCACCAATATTTAGTAATAACAATATTACTGGCATTCTTCGATACGATGATGCACCCTTTACCATTCCAACTTCCGAAGAATATCACGTAAACGAGTTCAATTGCTATGATGTGGCTTCTAGCCTCTTAAAACCATACCAAGAGTATCCACGGGTACCACAAGGAGAAAATATTAGGCGTATTTATATTGAAGTCGCTATCCAAAGACTAAATCTCGTTATCGACGCAACAATGAACAATTCATCATACGTCCCAGACTTTACCTATCCTACAAATCAACGAGTTATCGATGGCGCTGACTTCGTAACTTCCGATAACGTTTATTCTTATAATAAATTGAACGAGCCTATTGAAATTCTTTTAAACAATACAGAAAATAGAACGCACCCCTTCCATTTGGTGAGTTTGTATTACAAATATTAACTACATCCCAATTTTATTTATATTTTTATTTATTTTTATTTTATTTGAAATAGCACGGACATGTGTTCTGGATCATTGCTCGGGGTGAGGCGGGAAGCTATAACCAGCCCCTTTCTTCCTTAAAGTACAATTTTGACGATCCACCTCTTCGTGACACGGCAACTGTTAAAGAGCTTGGGTAATAATTAATGACTATAGACTCTTATAGCAAATTTATTAATGTGTACTGACCAACGGTTCTTAAACTTTTATAGCTTAATGATAATTAGGTACTACGCAAATAATCCAGGAGTCTGGTTATTCCATTGTCATATCGAATGGCACATTGAGATGGGAATGGTAGTTCAATTAGTAGAGTTACCTGGAATCTTCAGAAACTACACCCTTCCTAATAGTGTACTTGAGACCTGTTATGAAATATCTTAAAAATATTTTGTATATTTCGCGTAATCATTGTTTAATTTAAATTACGTAATATAAAATAAATATAGCCTTTTCTTTTTTTCATTTAAGTATCACGCCATAGGTATAATCAAACGAGATGAAATAAAATAATTATCTATAACAAAAAAAAACTTAGTGATAAGCTTGATATAAATAAATTTACTTTAAGTCAAACAATATATAATACTGTATATATTTTTATGTTCAGGCTATACTGTCTAGTTTCAAGTTTTCTTTTTTACATTTTTGCGAATAGTAAGTCCATAATGTTTGTTTACTAATATTTATTTTGATTTTCGTGTACTTGTATTCTTTATTCTTTTTACTTTGCTATTATTCGTTTTACAAGTTTCTTATGTTGTATTTTAAACTATTATAATAAATTATATATATATGAAAACTTATGCTTATTTTATTATATTTTTAATACAGGCCTATTTATTAGAATTTATGTATATTAATTAAATGTATAAAGCGATTTTATAAATTTTTTTTTCCATGTGTGAGATTACATTAATTGTATCAATAAAACAAATTTTTCTAACCCTTGTGGCTTGTTACCTCTAGGTAGTGTACAAACGTGCTTAGGCTCAATTATCATATTTCAAGACGACGAGGGTTGTATGGGTTTCCTTGAGAATTTAGGTATTCTTTTTAAAGACGGACAAGAAGTTTTCAGGCCCCAAAATTGTCCCCCAAACTATTATTGATACTTGTCTTCCGAAAATGGATACTGTATATGAAAATAAATTTGAATTTATAAGTACGTACAATTGTGCATGCGTATTATTATATTAATATCAAAAATAGAATAAAATATGCATGCGAATTCATTAGATCATAATGGCATATATTAATTTTCCATGACGCAACATACAGTTCAGTGCAAGATAAAATGATATTTTTAAAATATAGAAAATAAGATTACTTAAAAATTTTTTGAAAAAATTACAAATATTAATTTGAAAAATAAAGAATTGATTTTTTATTATATTCAAATCTCTATTATATATTACAAATTAAAAAATTTTATTAAAATTATTTTAAATATAATTTAATAAATAGTTAACAACTTTCAAATTTTATAGATATTATAGAAAAATCAAAATTTTAAAATTAATTTTATACAATAAAAAAATAATTTAATTGTAAAAAAATTATTTGCATTTAGTAAAAATTTATTATTATTATTTTATAAATCAAAAAATTTTATTTTATTTTTAATTAATTTTTTATAAAAATTTATCATGATAAAAATAATATATATATTTTTTATATGTAAATTTATATATTAAATTAATCAATAAAATATTATCTATTTTTTTCTTTTATTTTAAATTAATTTTTTATAATAATTATTAATTAAATTTTGAATTAATATTTTATAATGAAATATTAATTAATAATTAATAAATTTTGAATTAATATTTTATAATGAAATATTAATTAACAATTAATAAATTTTGAATTATAATAATATTATAAAAAAATAATAAAGCTTTTGTTTTAATTGAATCAAATTGGATAATTTAAATTAGTAATAAAAATTGTTTTTCTATAGATTTATTCAAGTATATAATTTCTATATAGAGTCAAAATAAAACATCAATAAATTAAATAAATATAGATAAGATTAATCTAAAAATAAATAAATATATATATTTTTTTATATATATTAATAAAAAAATAAATTAATAAGTAATAAAAGTATATTATATACTGTATATCTATTGACTAGATTTAAAAAAATATTAAAGATTTATTTAAATTTAATAATTATTTAATAAATTATAATAAAAAATATTAGTTTAAAGACTTTTGCATTAGATTCTATATATTATTATTATAAATTAAAATTCATATAAATTTTTATTTAAAAAGAATAATCCAAGTTATTAAGAGAACAAAAAAACTTTTTTTCGCTAATCCTTTACCACACTTAAAAAAATATTTGCAAGAAGTTTTATACTTATTTGCTAATAAAGTCTTTACACTTTCATTAAAACAACTTGAAGCTTATCTTCATATACTTCTTCTACTCTTTTTACTTATTTATAAGCACCTTTGAATAAAAACTTGAGCCTCTAGTGGCCTGAAAAGACTCAAGTATGCACTTCTTCTACTAAGGGCAAGAAAGTTTTAGAAAGTAAAAAAATTGACAAGTGGAGTGTCACCTTACAGAGCTAGAAGTAACAAAAAATAGAGATTTTATTAATAAGGGAAGGCTTATTATCCACCTTCTTATATATTGTTTTGTACCTTCTTAAAGTGTCTAATGTTTTTCATAATTTTCTTGAGTGATTTTATCTACCTCAGTTTGATACTGAATTTCTGATATTCAATGTTACCTGGCATCTGATTGGTTGACACAAAACATGTTAATAACTAAATATAAACAAGCTCTTATTGATAAAGATGGGTTCCTAAAGGGGGAGGTAGGAACATAATTCAAATGTTCCTCACTAGGAAATATTAAAATTTTTAAATTAATAACTATAAATAAACTACACACAATTGTTTTCTATTATTCAAATCATTGATTTATAGCATTTTCTGACTTTTGTCCCTATTAAAATGAAGAGCTATGCATTTTATCTCTCAAAAAGAGACATAAGTAATCTGCGAAATTTTATATGCTAAATACTTTAGAGACTCCTTATTACCTATTGGTCACCTTACAAGTTCTGATAACATTATTGGTGATAAAAAGAGTTGATTGATGCCACGTATCCATCCATGTCTCCAATTGGTTAATCTACAGATCAAGTTCCATGAGATCAATAAGATATGAGCAATAAGTCCCCAGGTAGTAAAAAAGCTGCTATTCATTCAAGCTGAGGTCTTTCTTTCCTATCATTCCAGTCAGGCAAAATTCAAAACCAAGATTTCCTTTTTATCCAGTCAGGCAATAAGACTGAATAGTCTTTAGTTTATGCAAAGCTCCAGTTCTTTGATTACAGTTGAGAATACATTTCCTTAAAAGTTATTGAAGGATATTGCAATCAACAAGGATTCACATTACTCTTCTAATATCCTATCACCATTGTGAAGCAAAAAGAACTTTGGAGAATAATTATTTTGAGCAATGAAAGATATATACCATTAAAATTTTTTTAACTAGACGTAGCTGCTGAAAGGTATCATACTGAAACAATATAATCCAGTCCCTACTAGATCACATAAGAACCTAGAGTCCATTATAAGTCATCCTTCTACCATAGGTGGATAAAAAATCATTGTTTAAAGAAGGTTGGGACTAAGTGTATCTTGAAAGTAAAGGCTCCCACTAGATAATAAGTCTTCTCAGATAATACACAAGAAGGAAATTAAGATCAAGAATAGATAAGTTCTTTACATAGTCAGGAAAAGAAAGGATATCCCAATTGGTCATTTCTTATTAAAAAAAGGTCTTAAAAGCAGGTCTTTGAAGGAAGCTAGAAATATTTTTTTATTTTTCACTCTTTTATTTCTTGTGGTCTACTTAGACATTTTTAGATATTCTCTTCTCCTTTTTTTCAATCTATCTTTTTGTACTTTCCTGTAATCTAGTGACTTGGTCAGACATATGACAATGACAATCTGCTGGCAATGATGCAGTGGACTAGGAGAGTCTTTACCCAAAGATACTGCAGAGCGAAATATTGTCCCCAAGACTGAACTTAAAGGCTTTTATACTTATAACAAGTTTGTTAGATTAGAAGAATAGTTTAGCTATAGTATATATTATGCTGCTCAAATAAAAATATACTTATGTTTTCAATTGATTAATAAACTCACAATCTAGCCTAGCTATGGGTATATAAAAAAAAAAATCAAATTATTAAGAAAACAAATATTATTTTCTAAATTGCATCTAAAGAAGTTAAACTTTTAAGACAGGTAAGCTGTTATATTGAAATCTTTTAAATTATATAATATTCTTAAATACACAATAAAAATAAGCCATGTCAGTCTGACGGCAAATTAAAAAAAATAATAAATTTTTATTTAAAGTTAATTTATTTATTATTTATAAATTAAAGATTTAATTTTAAAAAAATATTATTAAAAATAAAATAACACTAAATTGAAAAAAATAATTAAATTCAAAATTATATATATTTATTTTTATACTTTAAGTTAAGTTCTATTTTGTATTATTATAGGTTTTTTTTTATATCTGCCAGTAAAACTTTTTTGAGGGATACCCCTCTCAAAATAAAACCGGTGATTTTAAAAATAACTCCATAATCAATAAAAAATATAAATATATAGGTTTTGATTTTAACTTATACAAAAATGGAACCTGTAACATCAAATTGGTTTGGAGGACGAAAATCTAAAAATGAAATTCAAAATCAAATACGTGTTATTAAAAATAAAAAGGGTATTGCATATCTTGAAGTTAAACTTGATCAAGATAAAA
>CAJVPT010000407.1:0-30806 GCA_910592055.1 Acaulospora colombiana
AGCAATTCTGATTACTTGAAGTGTGAAGTTGTTTTTATCTGTTAAGTAACTTAAGGATTTGGAGGTTAATAAATTGAATGGTTCCCAATTTTTTATCTGTGCTTGTTTTTGATATAATTCCTATAGATCCAGGATTATTTAGTCTATTTCAAAGTTTTGTTACTTGATTTTTTCTTTGTAGCATTCAAATACTTTTCAAATTATGAATCTTTGGATAGTGAATTACACTATTGGGCATAGATCTGCACAAACTACTTTTATTTTTGAAAAATTTTCTATATACCATTATCAGGGTGTTACATATTTTCAAGAACAATGTGCTATATTACATTCTAAATTCTATTTTAGGTATTAATATTTTATTCAAAATATAGAAAGCTTGTTTGTCTATTACATTTTTATATTTAAGAACTCTTGTAACTATATTGACTTTTTTAAGCACTCGTTCTTTAAGCTCTATTGCTGTTTTTTGATTACCTGTCCAGATTCCTAAGGATCTAGCCTATTTTATTCTATTGAGCTCTTTGATCACTTCTTCTTCAATATTTGCTTTCACTTTTTCTAGATAGCAATTAGGATTGTTAATAGTAACCAAGACTAATTTGTTGCCATTTATTTGAGAACCATTGGCTTTATAAAAAATTCTTGCAGTTATCAGAATAATTTTCATATCTTCCTTAGATCTTGCTATTCATATTATATTATCTATAAAGGCTATAGTTATATATCTTGATTTTAGTCTTCTTGTAATTTGTTTTTTTAGATCAAAGTTTTGTGTAAATGATATTTTGTATCCTCTTTATATATCATTCTGGATTTTGTAAAGGAGAAGATCATAAAAATTTTTCAAAGTAGAGATGAAATAGTTTTCCCTTAATCAATTTCATCTTCAGTTACTATTGATTCTGTAAGATTATTTTCAAATATAATATGAAATTCTCTATTTTTAAAGAGGCTCATTATAATCTTTATGAAATCTTTTGGAGCTTTGATTCTTTTAATTACTTTTATCAGCATATCTAGATTAATTGTATCATATGCTTTTGCAGTATCTTGAAAAGTATTCACAGTTTCTTTTTGTTTTCTCTGGCATCTTTATAGATATTATTAAGAATTTGAATTGGTTTTGCTATACTTTCTCCTGGCAGCCTTATATAGTTCAGTCCTTTAAGAATATTATTGGTTTTATAAATATTTCCTATTATATTGATAAGGATTTTGGTGAAATACTTTCTTATAACTTCTAGTAAGATGATAGGTCTAGTATTTAAGAATTCACAAACTCAAGATTTAAGTTTAGCTATAGGATATATATATCTCTATTTCCAATATTTCAGAGTGACTTCCCATTTTAAGAAGTTATTTAGCATTCTTCTCAAGAAATCTTTTCTTTCATGGCTTAGTCTCTTCAGAATTTCATAACTAATTTGAGATTTTTTTGGAGCTTTGTTGTTGGGAAGTGTACTCAATGTTTCATCCAATTCTTCTTGTGTGATTGGCTCAAGTAGTTCATTGTACCAAGATGATTGGACATATTCTCTTGATTTATACTCTTCTTTCCAATCTTCTGATAAACTGTCATAGCTAGCTTTTCTTTTTTTTAAGGCTTCACAATGGTATCTTCTTATTTTCTTTTCAATTTCATCTTTTTGAATTATAATGTATTCATTATCTTTTAGCTTGATTTTAACTCTATCTAGTACTATTTTATTTCTAGTTCAGTTGGTTAGAGAGCTGACCACCCATCTTTGATTGTTTTTCAAGTCATCACATCTTTGTTCCAAAGCAGTTTTAATACTATCTCTTATTTTTTTTGCTTCCAATCTTTGATATATAAATTTCAAATCTTCTATAGTATCTTGGATATCTTTTTTCAAAGATTTCCATGGCATGTTAGAGATACTATATTGAATACAATAATTCTCAATCTGATGATTTGGATTGTAAGTATTATTATGTTTTTCTATAGCTAAGCTGAGGGCCTGTAGCTTATTTATTTCTTTTGATGTCTCTACTTTGTTGAATAGTTTTTTTAGCTGTAGGACTTTTCTATAACTAATGAATTTGTTATTGTGCTTAAAGTGCTTTTCTTCTATTTGAGATATTTTCTTAGTTGCTAGCTTGTTAAAGGCTGCTTTACATAACAATTTCTCAAAGGTATCCTACAATTTGTTTACTTAATCCTCCCTTTCATCCAAATTGGATTCTTCTTATAGTTTTTTTTTTATAAACATGCAACATTGCCTATTTTATTGAGTTTATATACAATTACATATTATTTTGTCACGTAAAGATTATATTACAGACATTTTTTCCATGTGTCTAATGTATATGGTTACAATAAAACCAATTGTTATCTGATCTAATAGGTACCCGCCACCATTGGTGGTGGGGCTTCGCCTTTGAACCCTTGTGGCATGTTGTTTCTATTAGGAACTAACGTGCCTAGGCACCGTTAGCATGTTCCTTGTAAATTTCGAAGATGTTGTGGATTCCGCGAAGGATATTGGATATGAGTTCTATAGGGTATGCGTCCATTTTGATGGGTGTCGGGTCTTTGAGTTTTGTTTTGGAAAGATATTGTTTGTGGTTTTTTTTATTTTTTCCTGCTGGTATTCCTTGACTTTTTTCCCAGTGATATAGGCACTCGCACCTATCGATCCAGATATTATATGTCTAGAATCTGATGGTGTTGTGGATGCTGTTAACCATCTCTACTATTTTGTTAGATTTATTGTATTTGCCGATAATCTTAAGGATAGTTTTACTATGATAATTCTGTTCCACAAATTATTTACTATTATGTTTGATATGAGTTTCTATCTGATGTTGCGGGTGATATTGTTGTCGATTCTTGCTGTTATTTCTTGATATATAGAGTTCAATATGACTTGTTCAATGTCGATGCCATAAAATAAGTATCTGAATGGGTGGATATTGTCTTCTGTATGTGAACATGCGAAGCATGTGTCTGACTTGTAGATGTCAGGACTTCTGATGTAAAGTTTATCCATTGTGGAGAGCTCCTTGTTCCATAGTTTGAGTGCGAAACTCCTTTGTGTGTGGTCCCATAAGTTTGTTATGTTGAGGTTGATGGCCGACATGTGGAGTCTCTGTGCTGTTTCCTGCCAGTTTATCTCTTCTGCCTGTTGTTCAGTTAGATCTTTGTTTCTGTTGAGTGTAATCCATTAATATGTTACCTGTGTTTGCCTAATTTGTTTGAGGGCCTTTCAGA
Organism: Acaulospora colombiana; assembly: GCA_910592055.1. Taxonomy (NCBI): domain Eukaryota; kingdom Fungi; phylum Glomeromycota; class Glomeromycetes; order Diversisporales; family Acaulosporaceae; genus Acaulospora; species Acaulospora colombiana. The sequence goes on from CAJVPT010000407.1 coordinate 3,236, forward strand.
CAGTTGTAATGATTTCTGTTTGGTCCTTGTAATGGAAAGTGAGAATACAATCACTGAGAGTAACCTTGATTAGCTGTCCTTGGGGGCTGGTCGCTTTGTTGTTGTTGTGATATTTTGCCAGTCTGTCAGCTTCGAGGAAGGAATGAGTGGTAGTGTAGTTCTGTTTATCTGTTTTGAGCCAGGTGATGGAAGTTTGATAGTGTATTACTATGATACTGAGATTGCTGATAAGCCTTAGTTCCTTGATTTTTTTTTATGTTGTTTTCACTGTATACATTGTATTCTCCTATTAGGGGAAGTGAATCAGTTTCGATGGTAAGGGATCTTTTCGGTCCACTTATGACTATTGCTATTATTGCAGCCAAGATCTCTGCTCTGAATATTGATAGTTGTTCTTCTAGTTGTAGTCTGATTGTGGCTATACTTGTATAATTGTCGCTGATGTTGATACCTATTCCACATGTGTTGGGACTGTTTTCAATATTATATGCTCCATCTGTATAGATGTGGAGACTGTTAATATCCTTGACTTTTCAGTATATTAAGGTAAGTTCTTATTTATTGAGAGGTTAGAGTTAATGGTATAGAAAAGGTCTTGTAGTATATATGGGGTGCTATCAATTTCTAGTCCATCAAAGACTAAATTAGGCTCTGTCAAGAAACATTTGATACTATCTGGTGATGTTTGTATTCTTTTCTTTAAAGTAGAGTCAAGTGAACTGCATAATTTTGTGGTGTTGATCATGGGGACCTTGAAGGCTTTAGCCTTTGATACTTCTATACAAAAGATTTTGCCTCTATTGTCAGTGATGTTGAAGATATCACAGCTAGTGCAGGCATTTATAGGAGAGTTGTTTGTCATAGTGTAGTGTCTGATTTTGATAGTGTCAGGTTTTTCACTAATGCATTTGCCTAGGACTTGTTGGTGTCTGAAATGTGTGATGTAACAGAAGTGTTGTGTTTGTCCTGGGTTGATTAGTTTGATTTGAATGAGTGGATTAGAGGATGAAGAAGCAGATATACTTTGGAGATAAAATGTTATCTGTTGTTGGAGATATGGGAACTATACTGGTTCTTTTTTCTTAGTTATTTTGTTGTGTAGGGCCCTGACCTGTTGCCACATTAGCGGTTTAGTCATATATGAGCTGATTAATTGTTTGATCCAGAAAAGCTGGTGGGTTCTGAGGGCTGCTCTGTGTTTTGAGTACCAATCTTGTTCAATAAAGTCTTCAATGGAATGTAAGTTCTGGTGGTTGTTGTTTACTGTAGTAAATCTGGTAATATTAATGTTGTGTCTCTAGATGTTCCGTAGGCAGTCTTGTAGAAAGTTGACCTTGTTTTTGAAGATATATGGACAGGTGTTAAGGATGTCCTTCTTCTGTCATATAAACCATTGGAGCTCATGGATACTGCTATATATGATATTGCTGACAATGTTCAGATTGAAAAACAACTGTTGAATGTTACTGGCATGTTTTTGCAGCTGTCTTGTTTGTATTTCCATGAAGCTGTATTGATTATTAAGGTAGATCATTGTGTTAGGTGCTGAACAGGCCAGGCTGACCCGTTATTTGAAGCTATGTCTAATTTTTCTATCAATTTTGTTGCATTCTCATTGTGTGAGGACTAGGTCTTGTAAGAGAAATTCTATGGTGGGGAATATTATATGGTTTGTGATGTATCGATGCATTTTGTCTGTGATTTGTTTCCTGGTGAGTGTGTTGTAGAGGGTGGTCGTCTTGGACATAATCAACTTTCATTGGTGTTTCTTGCCAGCTTTGGCTTCATACTATATACCTAGGACTTTGATAGCTGTTGTTGGGTCTGCTGGTGTTATTTCAAAGTTGTTGACATAGATATTGTTTTGAGATGCATTAAGTATCAACAATTCTGATTTGTATGGATTGATTGTGATGTTATTCAAGTTGTAAAAAAAGGTGCTGACATTAATGATGTCCAGAAGATCCTTTCTGTTCTGGGTAATGAAGGTAGTGTCATTCATGTATGCTGTAATGGATATGTTTATATCTGGGATTGTGCGATTACTTTGTGGGGGTTTATGACACTGTAGTTGGTATGCTTTCATGTTGCTGATGATAGTAATAAGTGGGTTATAGTATATGCACCAAAGTAAAGAGAATATTGTATTACCTTGGTCAATGCCTTCTTTGACTGGATATGGATCTGTATTGCCAAAGTATGTGATGACAGTGTTTTGTCATTTATTAAAGCAGTTTTTGATTAGGTTGATGGTTTGGGTTGGAATTCTGATCCAGTGCATGAAAGTTACCAGTCTTTCTATATTGACAGTGTCATAGGCTTTGCTTATGTTCTAAAAAAGCATGTAGCAGGATTTGCATATGTATCTTGCATTTTCTAAGACTTGATTTATTATTGTTATAGGTTCTCTGGTACTATGTTCAGGTAGTGCAGCCCAGTTGTGTGAAAACAGAATAGGGTTGTTTGTGAGAACCTTCACTAACCTGTTTGTAAGGATTTTTGTGAATAGCTTCTTTATTGATTCTAGGAGAGTTATGGGGAGTGTAATATTGATATCATGATACCATTCCTTTGGCTTGGAGATTGGATATATTGTACCTCTCTTCCATTCCTTTGAAACTATTTCTTTGTCTAAGAGCTTGTTAAAAAGACTGTGATAAGTTCCAAGAAGTCCTAACTCATGTATTTGTATGCTATATATAGTATTTGAGAGGGGCCCGGTGCAGATTTGTTACTAGTTTTGGTGAAGCAACTGGTGAGTTCAACGAGCGCTATGAGAAGGTTGACTTCATTGTACTAGTTTGGATCGATTTCTTTCTTAAGTTCATATTCTTGTTACCAGATGTTTCTCTTGTATTCATGCAATTGACGCTGTTTAGTCCATTCTTTGAAGTGCGACTGGACTTCTTTTTTGATTTTCAAAGGGTTGGTGATGAGATACTTCTCGGTAGCTATATTATTGATTAGCTTGCTCATGATGATACTCTTTCTGGGTTGGCCAAGTATGGATTGAATCATTTGTTTTTTGTCTTGGCCGAACCAAGTGTTGCGAAGTTCTTTTCACTTCTTTATGTCGGTCTTGATTTTTTTCTTAATTGATTTTTTGATAGTGAGTCTTTTATTTTGATGAGCATATCTATTTCAGATATGATATCCTCTGTGTTTCGATTAGGAATTTATTCAGGCAGTGAGATTCTGATAATGATGGCCTTGTAGAGTGTGTTACTTTTGCTGGGATAGAATTTGGATGATTTTTTCCCGTGGAGGACCAGCTGTCTCCTATATTCATTGAGTTGTAAGAGAAGGAGTGGTTTGTTGGTGATTAATCTTTTTTGGTGTTTTTTCTGTTTTTCCTTGAACTTCTGAATGTGTCTATTTGCAGCTTTGAGGATTAAGTCACGAAGAGTGTTCCATATCTGGTCGATGTCTGGGTTGTTTTGTGAAAGTTTAGCTACTAAATAGTCTTTGGAGGAGTCTAAATCATTTGTAAATGCTAGCCATTGTTTATCTGATGTGACTTGACAAGCGAATTGTATGTTGTTGTGTGGGTGGCGCAGTCATTTTGTGGAGGACTCAAGCTCCCAAGTCTTTATATATGTGATTTGGGTCCTGTGATCTATGTTGATACTAGTGTTGTCTACTATGTATGCATCGATGGAACTCCAGGAAGGTCTGGAGCTGCACAGATCATGTCGATATGGCTGGCTACATGGATTGTACTGGTTGTCTTGTACCAAGTATATTCTTTATCATATGGATTGTGGTATTTGAAGATGTCGAATAGGTCAAGTTCTTCTAGCTTTTGGAAGAAGGGATCAGGGATACACTTCACTATTTTTCTATTACTGGAAACTCTATCTATTTTTGGTAGAGAGTATGAATTGAAATCCCCTCCTAGTATAATGTGCCAATTTTCGTTATTGTGTTGTTTTATCCAGGAGATGATCTGTTTTTGTGTTTTATTCCTTTCATTGCTTGGCTTTACAGGTGAATATGCACCTATAATTCTATAGAATCTTTTATTTGGGAGGGCTAGGTCGATGCATATGAGTCTTCACAGTTTTTTCTCTATATGAACTACTCTGTCAGCGATATCATTTCTAATAGTGATGCTAATGCTAGTGCCCATGTCATAATTGCTGTGCCACTAGCTGGTGAACCCTTGTGTTTTTCAATATTTGGTTTCTGCGACTTTTGCTTTAGTTTCTGTTGAGATTATAATATCCCATGCTTCTTTCTTCTATGTTTCCATCCAAAGTATTCTTTTTATCAGGTCATTTATTCCTTGGCAGTTACATGTTGCAATGGTCTAAAAGGGTCTGGGGGGAAGATTTTGTACATTGTTGTCTTGTTTTTTCGAGGTAGAAGATTCTTTTGTGGATATGTCTTGATGTAAGGCATATGTAGTAGTACTGGAATAGTAGTATGAACTATCTTGTTTTGTTGTTTTTTTTGTTTTGTTGTGTGGGTAATAATGAGTCCCTAAAGTATTTAGCATATAAAATTTCGCAAATCACTTATGTCCCTTTTTGAGGGACAAAATTCATAGTTCTTCACTTTAATAGGGACAAAAGTCAGGAAATATTATAAATTAATGATTTGAATAATAGAGAACAATTGTGTGTAGTTTTTTATAGTTATTAATTTAAAAATTTTAATGTTTTCTAGTGAGGGACATTTGACTTATGTCCCTGTCTTCCCCTTTAGGAACCCATCTTTATGTGTAGAATGTTTGATTACTGAGGAGAAGTGTTATCAGTTGATTGATTATTACTTGTTGCATTGTCCATGATTATTGTCTTGTGATAGGAGATGTGGTTGAGGATCCTGGAAGAATATTCGTGATAGTAGATACTAAGGCGTTCATAGTTCAGTCCATGTTACCGATCGAGTTATGGAACTACTGTTGTTGTTGTTGTATATCATTCATGTTGGTTAGTTGTGATGAGACTGGTGCGGTCTGGATGATTTCTTGATGGTGGTCTTCTTCCATTACTTCTGCGTTGTCATAGTAGTATTGTTTCAAATTGTCAATTTTTTTGTCGAGGTTATATAAGGCTTCCTTGATTGATTTGAGCTCAGCTTGAATTGCTGTGAGCATGTTTACTATGTCCTGATTGGAGTCGTGGATAGCATTCATCCAGTGTTGTTTTTGGGTCCTGTGTTTGATGGCTAATGCATATGATCCTGGGTGATTAGACGTTTTTCTGGTTATAGGCAGAATGAGTTTGCATATAGGGGCAAAGTTAATAGATCTATAGCATTGATATAGTTTTCTGAATTTGTTGGCCTATTCTTGGTTAAATTCTTTCCACTGTTCTTTTTTTTTCTTGATGTTGCATTGTGCAACCAGGTGTTGTGAGCTATCGCAGATAATGCATAGTTTGGTTTCAATTGTTTTGTATTCCAGGGTGCTTTCTACAAGGCTGAATGTTTGGTTAAGGGCTTTCTGGAGGGACTCCTCATTTTCAAAGTTGAGGATGGCATATTTTCTAGGTTTGTAAGATAGGAGGCGAGGGATATAGCAAGTTTTTGCCCCTGTCTCTTGACAAATTAGTTTAAGGTCGAAGGCATTTGTATTGGATAGAAGGTTCATTAATTTGAAAGAGTGGGTACCCCGGTTCTTCATCTGTTCCAGGTCCTATTCGGCATTGAATATTTTGACTGAATGTGCCTTAATTAGTATGCTCCATTGATTAATGAGTTTGAGTTTATTTTCTTTGTTAGTGAAGGTGATGGTTGCTAATTACCACATGTTTCTTGTTGTTAACTTGATATTGTTGATCTGACCAAATTTGGCAAACGTTTGTTGTACATCTATGAGTTTTGTATTTAGGGGAATGTCCCATACCCTGATATTGCATTCCTTATTGAGCTTGTGTATAGTTTTTTCCATATGTGATAGTCAGAGGTTATCTGTGTTTGGTAAGATAAAGTTGTTTGCATTATCTGCTGTCTGCTAATCATTGAAAATGGTAATGATGTAGTCTTCCTCTTCTTGTCGTTCATTTTGGATGAGTAGTAGGCCTTCTGGATAAGTAGTAGGCCTTCTGGATGAGTAGTAAGCCTTCTGGATGAGTAGTAGGCCTCCTGGAGAGTTAAGAGCTTTAGTGAGGAAAGATATCTTCTTGTGTGTGCTGTCACCTGGTATTAATGAAGCCTTGGTTCTGAGTTTGATTCTCTCCTGTCCATATCTGATTCTAGGATCGAAAGAGGACCTAGGTCGAGATCTTGTGCCAGGTGCATGTGTTGTCGATTATTTGTTCTTTCCCTTGTAATTGCCAGCAGTTTGCCAGTCATCCTTGTTTCTGATGATCCTTCGTTGATATCCATGTCGATGTCAAAGTCATCTATCCTTGCCAGGTGTTGTTCAGAGAAGTTCTCTATGGTTGCATGTTCGTGAAATAATGGTGCGGGGATTGTTTTTGTTCGACTTGTTCACTCCATGAGCTGGAGCTGTCATTGTTGCTTTTATTGCTGCTGGTTGCTGTCATGTTATTGTCTGTGAGGCTTTGTTCTTGAGCGGGGGTGGTCTTGGAGGGGAAGAGATGTTTTTTGTTTTCGTTTTTGATTTGAATGATAGTTGTGTGTTTCTTTTCTGGTGTCTGCTCTTTGTTTTTTTCGATAGGGGTGGCCTTTCCCTTGGTTATCTTGTCTATATTGTAGTTCAGCCTACTGGTCATATATTGTTGTCTCTTGGGTCTCTCTATGTCTTTTTCTCTTTAATGTTTTGTTATCTGGATTTGCTGCACCACAGGTGAATGGGAAAGAGTGTCTTGGTTCTTCTTGTAGTAGCGGTTTTAGTGATGTTTTAAATTTATAGTCTATATTTTCATTAAATACTTGCCATTGAGATGGAGATGTACTCTTTATATTGATTCTCCTTTGTATACTCATGGAAGGTTGTGTAGTTTTGCTTCTTGTGAACAGGTTTTTGTCATGTAAAGTTATCAGGAGCATGGTATGGTCACTACCCGTAACATCTTCCATATCTTAGTTATCAAATCGGAGTAATGGATAACTTGTTAGACTATGAGAGATCCAAATATAGTCTATTCTACTACTACTTGTTAGGTTTCTTTTTGTTGGGATTTTTTCTTTGCCTTCCCATATGGCTTGTATATCTATAAAGTCCCATTTATCAAGAAATTTGAATAATGGAATTTTAGGTCGCCATGATAATCTGAAGCTTGCTTTTGAAAAGGACTTTCTGTCTTCTGATGGGTTGTAGGCTGCATTAAAATCTCACATTACTATCGTATGGAAACCTTGTCTATGTCTATTTTTAATAAGACTAGTTATTTTTTTCTGTACCATTTTACATCTTGGTTTGTCTAAAGGAATATAGATCTGTATAATACAGATCTTTTTCTTTTTATAAGCAGGTTGGTGGCAATAATATATCCTTCTTCTTTTTCTACTGATAAAATTTTTTTTTCCAAATCTCTTTTAATTAAGAGACTGACTTCTGCCCTGAATGGTGTGTCTTTGCTGATACTATGGAAGTGTTTATAGTCTTACTGATTATTCAAAGCCATTGTGCATTAGTTTCTATCAATTTTGTTTTGCATAACCCCAGTATGCCTATTTCTTGTTCTAATATCTCTTCAACTAAGTTTTGCTGCTTTGTTTTATCTGTAATTTCTCTAACATTGTGTGTACCTAAGTTGATTACCTTTTTAACTATCTCATCCTCTTCTTTAGTTTTTTCTATTGATTTATGTCTATCATTGTTACAAAATTTTTCCTATTCTTCCTGTAAAAATATTACAATATTTATATCTTCCTCCTCTTCTATTTTGTAACTATCTTTTCAGTTTATTTGTTACCCATATTTGTGGTTTTTGATGAGGAAGCAATGGGCTGTTGCTCCTCTTGATTATTATCAAGGACTGGTGTATCTTTAGGAGTGATTTGCTCCCTTATTATCAAGTCTTGATCTTCTGAAACCTGTTTGTCCCTCTAAGGTATCTATTCTAGCATGTAGCCTTTCTAGGTTGGCTAGAATATTTATTAAAAGATCTTGTGTGCTTTCTATTTCTAGTCTTATATTGACTTCAGAAGATCTATTTTTATAGCTTCATTGATTTCTAATTGATTCTCTATTGCTTTCCATCACAGGATATTCTTCTCTGTTGTTTTTTTCATGCCTTATTCTATTGTTGCTTCATTGGCTGCTCTGTAGCAAATTTCTGAATCTATGAAAGCTTGTGAATTAGAAATAGACTCTGTTGATTTATTATCTAATTGTGAATCAGATGTTAATTCATTATCTGATTGTAAATCAGATGTTAATTATTATCTATTTCTATATTTCTGGACCTGAATCTTGTATTTCTATTATCATTTTTAGAATTTCATCTTTCTGCTTTGGATGTGTGTTTGATACTCCATAATAGGTGATATCCCTGTAAGAAAATGTGTTACTTGCATGCCTTATTTTTTTCTTCTTTTGTCTTAAAGCAAACTACTGTAAAGTTATGTTTCTTAAGTGTATAGAAGTCTTTGGGTATATAGTATGCTTTAGCTTGTATACCATTCAATGCTTAAGCTATTAGACTAATGTAGGTTTTGTCAGTACCTAGAAGTCTTGCTGAGTTGTCATTTCTTTCAATTAATATTTGATTGATTTCATTATCACTAAGCTCAGACTTGGAAAATATAGCTCTTGATATTTCTGTACTAATTGGAGTCATCCAAATTTCTTTAGGATTTAGGTTGAGATATTTGTGCCATTTTATATAGGCTTTTACTCGTGATTTTGTATTCACCTTATAGATATGAATGTTTTGAACTTCACTATATCTTTTTAGATGTGCTTTTATGAGGTTTTTATTGTTTTTTTGATCAATATCTACCAAACATATATGTCAAATGATTGTGTCTTTATTGGTCTTGGATTCTTGAAAGACTTTTCTATCTAGGTTTCTTTCTGTCTTTTGTTTCTTGCAAGTGGTCAATGGTGTTATATTTTGAATAGAAAAGTTATCTTCCTTTTAATTAACTTCTTCAATATATCGTATAACATCTTCTTCCTCTTGTATACAAAAAACTAACCACTCATTTCCATTGATAAACTCTTTTTATAATAGGGTTTTTTTTTCTTGTGGAAGTTTAAGAATGTTGCTTAGATATGCCTTAGTTTCATTTTCTGTTTCTCCTGGAATATTGGCTGTCATTGCACCTAATCTATAATTTCCTTTCTTTTTAATAATGTAAGAGTTTGTTGATGGAGCTATGTCTCTATTTCTAGTTGTATAAGAGCTATGTTCACTAATGCATTGTCTTTTTATTGTTTCTTGGAGTTTTTGTGCTTCCAGTTCTTCGATTTCCTATACACATATCATTGTTACTTCATTGTTTATTGTTGATTTATTATCTATTTGTTCAACAATCTCTATTGGTTGTCACTCTGGTTTATGTTGAATTTCAGGATTCTTGATAATTTCCATGAGCTTATCTTCAATGTAAGGTTGTAGAAGATCTTCTTTAATCACATTGCCTTGTTGCCAAAGATATACAATATGATATGTTAAGTTAGGATTCATTCCTTGTGAAAGGTTATCACATCTACTTCTAGTATCTTAGCTATAATACTATCAAGAATAGTATATATTTCTGGTAATGAGACTTCTGGTCCACTGGGTTCATAGTTTCTTTATTTAAGTAATTGTTGTGAAACTCATAAAGTAGAGTGTTTGTCATGTTTTTTTGAGAGATTGATTAATATGTTTATTATATCTTTTTCTCTTTTGTTGACAATCTGTAATGTACATTAGGCTCTATTTATATCTGCTATTGGTTTAGATTTATTAATAGATCATGTAATTGCTTGTTTATATTTGTCAGTTATTCTATTTTTGGATCATGGATAAATCTTTCTGGGATTGTTATTGTTTATATTTTTGATTAAGTAATATGGAAAAACCTTGTTGTGTTATTTTGATATATTTATTTGTTAATATTGAAAATTCTATCCAAATTTTGCGAGTTGTTGTTATGTTTGTATGGAATGTTGATCAACTTGTTTGGATCACAAGTTATATGTATATATGTATGTTTTGTTTGTCGCTTTTATATATATACTTGTTTTTATTGTTCACTTTTATATGATCATGTTTATGTAACAAGATGGAGGATAGGTATATTATTTTTGTGTATACAGTATATATATTTAGACTGTCTTGTCTTTAGGGAGCTTTGATATCCTTCTAGGCCTTTGAGTGACTGAAGTAGCTTGATTTATCGAGTAAACTTAGTTGTTTCTGGATTCCTTGCAGTATCAAGAAAGGTGTTAACCTGTACTGGCCTAGCTATAAGCTGTGTGAAGTTGATATTGACTTCCTTTTTCTGATTGTGAATCAGTTTACAGGTCTCTTTTCCTTCACCTAAAAATTTTAAGAAAAAGAAATAAAAGAAAATTAGTAAAACAATATATATCTCTTTCCTTGATATTTCTAAAGGGCTTGTTGTATGTATGTTGCAAAAGCTTGGTAGCTAAATTTAAAAGATATATTGTTTTTCCTTGTGTGTTTGACCAGGTTTGTTTTTTCAAAAAATTATCAAAAAAGGAAACTTTTTAAAAAAAGGAGGATCAGTGGTAAGAGTTTTATATTAACTTTATTCAAACAGTTTTAGATAAATATTTTTACAATTTATCATTTTATTATCAATAGATTATTACTATTGTATATTGTACCAAACTATTAAATATAAAAAATTATAAAAGGATGGATTGAAAAAAAAAAAAGGAATATCTAAAAATATACAAATATACAATAAAAAAATAAAATAAGAAATGAAAATGAAAATTTTTAATTTTTTTAAAAATGTGCTTCTTAAAACTTCTTCTCAATAAGAAATATCCAATTGAGATATTTTTTTTTCTAACTATCTAAGAAACTTATTCAACTATAATAATAAATAATTTTATTATATAAAAAATCAGTAACAATAATAGTTTTTTTTTTTATCAACTTAACCTCTAATTATTTTATTATATAATTTATAGCAATTATAATATACTTATTTAAATACAGTATAGAAAATAAAGAATCTATAAAATTAATATCAATTTAATAAAACAGTATAATTGCTATAAAAAATATAATTGTATTATAATACTGTATTTATTTTTTTATATCTTTAATATTAATTATATTATTATATATTAAATTTAATATTAATATACTTTTTTTTTTTTTTTTTAAACGCTGACTAAGCCAAAACTTTATTGAGGAATCCTTATATTGTAGAGAAAACAGAGTTCCTCTAAGACTATATATAAGAAATATTGTACAAATAAAGTATTACAATAAAAAAGCTCCTTTATGGAAACTTAACCTTGTGACCTAGTCACCTCTTGAGAAAAAAAAGAGGACTAATCTAAGGTCTAACTAGTACTGAAAAAAATTTCTTGAAACTATGTGAATCACCAGATAATTGACCTAAATTTTCTACACATGCTAACCATTTACCAGAGATCACCATTGACCAATCTGATGCCTTATAAATTATCCACTGAAATATTGTGTTTTTTTATCTTTAAAAGGAAGTAAAGTGAAAAAAAAGAAAAGGGATTACTTATCCAAAGACCTGGTGGTACCTATGGTTAAAGAGATACCTTAAAATCTTTGATGGAATTGATGAATCCAGTCCTGTAAATAATATCATCTTCAAGCATCTGCTACTTATTTAAAAAGGCACAAAACTTTGAAAGATAGATTCAGTTTAGAGAGGATTCTTCTATTCTGGCAAATTTTTTCAACTAGTACTTTCATTACGAGTAAAAATGGTCTACAACTTTTATTTAGCAAATTTAATTTATATTTGACTATTATAGGGTGTAATTATACATTCATAAATCATATCAGTAACAGTACAGTATATTATATACTTCCCTCACATATTACTGAGTTATATATTGTGTACACTAAATAAGTACTATATACAGTACATTAACTATTCCTAATAATCTATCTATATTAGCTAGTTTATATAGATCATGCTATATATACAAGTACTACCTTATCGAAAAGCTGTGCAATTCCTTCTTAATTATTTCTAGTACAATTTTATTAAAAGCAGACTAGTTATTAGGCCATCAAATATTCTTTATCCTGGACCTGGTATTTTGGTCCTTCAGAATAGTTCACAAGTTTCCCCTCCCATCAAGGCCTCCTGATAGTTAGAATAGAGTCCACCCTTCACTGTCCAGTGCTTGATTGTGATCTTATTTTTCAGAGGTACTCTATTGATCAATTGGATCTGCTTTTCTTATTGCCAGGAGTAATGTTATCAATTCAGGATTGTTCTAGCTTTGACTTCAAAGATTTATTCAATCATAAACTTCATATATACCATTTATATGATCAACAGTATTGTGGACTATCCTGATGAGTCTGTCGCTAATCTGTAGTGCCTTGTGTAACCCATACATCTCACAAATACTCACAAAGAAGAGAACGCCTCCTGTAAAGAATACTTAGGGAAGGCAGAAGTGTGATGATTAACTTGGCCGAAGGTAAGTGTCTCTCTATTGCATTCTATTTCTTTAAAAGGTCACTAACTCTTATCTCTATTCTTAATGAGGACTGTTTTTCCTAACACTTTCAGCACTGCCTTTTTGGCATACATTGGTAAGCTATTTATACTTTTCTAACTAACAATGGGCTATCTACTTTATAATTGGCTATACTAATCCTAAGCTTTGCTAAACTTTTTATACTTTTTTAGATACATATAGTTCCCTTATTAGTACCCGAGCCTTATCTATAGTTTCTTACTTCATGACGCTCAATTTTTCATGTCAGACTTTCAGGTTTTTGAATTCTAGACCATTACATATAAATCATATTACCCACATGACTCATAACAATATGAATTTGAATTATATATTGTTTTTTCATTAAGAAAGTGCATGTTCCTAGTGTTGTACCTTCTTCTTTATTCAGAATATATCTAATGCATCTTTCTAGTAGTGACTATTTTCTTATCCTTGTATAGTATATGTATATTACTGTATTGAAACTATTGTTATATTTTTTCCTACCTATAGTTTTCTTGTTCTATTGAAGTGTGGCTTCTTAGTAAGGTTTGTAAGAATTAATATTTGTCAAAGGCTTATCTTGCTCAAATATTGAATATTTATGGATCTCTTTTTCTATTATGTCTTTAACTCTAGCCATGGATATATAATCTTCTATAAAGTTTATATACTATTTGGGATATTTTTTTTCTTGTTTTGATTATTGCTTTCAGTTTTCTTCAGTACATTCTTGTTTTTTGAAGTTAACAATTTGTCCAATAAAAATTAACTTGTGCTTTCTAAGTAAGTATCTATAATGATAATATATTTGTTTTATCATTAACTCTTCAATTATATTATCTATTTTTCTATTCTTTGAGTGATTATAAATTTTGAGTTGAGTTGAAATTAACGGCCATGTTTCCTTAATATCTATAGTATATTATAATCAAGATTCTGTTTTTTTTTAAGAAAGGATTAGGTAATATGTATTGTTATTGTATTGTTTAACCAGAATATGTTTTGCAGATTCTAAAGTCCCATCCTAGTTATTTCTTCTAGTATCCCTTTATTTTCTATTATATTTAATCAGTTTTTAGCATGTAGCTATATTTTTTATTCCATATATAATCTATTTTATATTTATAATTATTATAGAGTAGAGTGTTTGATAAGACCACACTTATGTTTGCATCTTATCATGATTTTTTCATTAAGAAACTGCACATACTTTTAGAGAGTACCATATTATTAAGCAAGTATTCCATGTTTAGTATGAATATGTAGTTTATTATATATCTTATTTATTTGTTTGTAGTTGCCTTCTATTATATCAATTTGTATGTCTTCTTTACTTTTTTAAACAAAAGTAGTTTTTAATAATTCTTTTTCCTTGAACTGTCTAGTTATATATCTAATATCCTTACTAGAATGTCTAGATTGTTACCTTTTATAATCCTTCCTTTATGATAAAGCTTTTACAAAGTTTTCTGGCTATCTATTGATAATAATTAGTTGTAACTTCAAGGAATTGATATCGATATTATTGTAATTGTAGAATTCTGTAACAATATTTGAGATTTCTTACATTTCTTCTATGCTATCCATTAACCATGTCATACTATCTATATATGTACTGGCTTTAATATATAGATGTCTTCTCTTATAAGGCTCATTAATATTCTTTTTGTTTTGATTGTATATCTGAATTCTCTACTTGATAATTTGACTTCTATAAGAAGAGAATTATAGAAAATGCTCTATAAAAATGGTGATATTGTATTTCACTGATCAATACCATCTAGCACTTTATAACTTGATATCAGCTTATGCATTGTTATAATTTTATTATCTCTTTCTCTAAGTAGAGATTGTATTATATTAATAATTTTAAATAATATATTTATTTATTTTATAATGCATTTCAATATTTTTATATTGACAAAATTGTATATTTTTATTATATCTTGGCTTATAATTCATAGTTTCTTCTTTTTTCTTTATGCTTGTTTTATATGCTTTTTATTAATAAAGCTTATCACATGTTTTGTACTTTTTGGCTTTTTTTCTTATCAAAAGGAATATAAACTTATATGATATAAACTTTGTTTCTTTATATAGGAAATTGATAACTATTATATACTTTATTGCCTCTTCTATAGATATTACATTTTTTTCGGGTCTTTTCTAATTAGAAAATTGACACTTATTTCAAAAAAGATATCTTTATTAATACTATAGAAGTGTTTATAAGTATCTTGATTTCCAAAGGTCCACTTTGCTTTAATTTTAATCAGCTTTGTTTCACATAATTCTGCTATATCTATTCATGTTCTTGAATTTCTTTAACAAGGTTATATTTTTTAATCTTTTGAATATACCTTTAATATTATATGTACCTATTATCACTATACACTTTTTTATATTATCCTTTTGCTTTTTTTTTATAAATTGCTTTGTTTTTTCATTATTGTTTAAAAATTTAATTCTCTTTATTTGCAAAGATATATTAATATCTTAAATATCTTGTAAATAGATATTTAGGATCTTAATTATTTGTTTTTGCTTATTATTTTTTGTTTTTATTTGTTGTGCTTTGCCCTTATTCTTCATATTGGCTTTAAGAATAGTAGACTGATATTCACCTTTTTTCTGTAGTTAAACTGATGTGCCTTTTATGAGTGATTAGTTCACTTTTTTAGTGAACTTTTTTTTTGCTTATCTAGTCTTTTACCAAGCCTTTTTATTTTCTTGCTTAGCTATAATACTTTATACTCTTGAATGGTAGTCAACCCTTAGCTTCTGGTTTTGTATTTCATTTTTTATCTATATAGTTGTCTTTTATCTAAGGATTTATTATCAGTTTCAGATTGATCTTGTATAGTTTGACCTGATATTCAGCTTTTTCTTCTTCCTATTGATTCTCTATTGCTATTAGTAGTCGAAAAGATTGATTTTGCTATTTGTCTATTGGTTCTCAACTGATAACTATTATTAGTTTTATATTATGTCCTTGATATTTTTTTTGTTTATTTCAAAATGACCATTACTTTCTTCTTTTTTACTTTTGTATTCTAGTTTGTCACTTCTTTTGACTGCTGCAATTGGATTTTTTGAACTAGTCAAAATCACTGATAATCTATTGTTGTAGTAATTTTTTACACTCTATTCTAGTCTTTGATTATTAACTTTAATCTATATTGGAGTTACTCTCTCAAGTTTTTTTATTTTCAAAATAGACTACTGCATGGTTACTTGAAATCAAAATAGTCTTGTTTTTTGATATATAAGAGACTTTTATCTTTGTGTGACTTAATGCTTCATCTATTAATTTAATAAATATCATATCAATTTCATAAAGTCACAAGAAGTATCATTTTCTTTCTTTCAATATTTGAGTGACTTCTTTATTATCTAGTTTTTGTGGACTATTACAAATTGCACTTAATTAGATTTTATCTTAATTATTCAACTTTGATTTAGATTAGTATATTCTTACTATGTATAGAGATGGATTCAGAATCTTTTTTGATTAAATAATGTTTAGTATCTATAAATATTGATCATTTCTTCATATTCTTCTATTGCTTATTTAATTAAAAGTTTGTTACATTTGTGATTTGTGTTTACTAAAGTAATATATTTAGTCTATTTTTTGCTAAAAGAAAGTTTTTTAACTTGAAAATTTTTTTATTTTGAGCATATTTCTAAAAAGCTGGTTATATGCTTTTGTTTTAGCCATTCTTCTAATTGTAAAGTTTTTTTCTTCTTTTTTATTAACAGATTTTAAACATCTTACTGCATCTCTTCTTTATTAAAGCTAAATATAATCCAGTAATTACTATTGATAAATTCAGTTTTAAAAGAATTTATTCTTTTAGATATCTTTAGTATTCTTTTAAAATACTTGATTTCTTTTTCATTGGTTTTTCTTGATAATATTGCTTAGAGTACATCCATCTTAATTAAGCTTTATTATTTGACAAAGAATAAATTTACTATAGAACTTTGAATTCTATTTCTTGTATTATAAAAAATATTGCAAGTAATACAATTTCTTTATAGTTTTTCTTTTAACCTTTCTATTTCAGTTTCAGCTTGTTATACTGTTTTCCTATTTTCCATTATTATTTCTTTAATTAATGTTTCTTTTTCATATTTTGTAGAAGATAGTTGAACCTTTAACAGAATATTCTCTGTCCTCACAACTTCTTTTTAAATAAAGCTTGGAATAATTTGCTAATTTATGTACTAATACATTATTTATTTTTTCTTCTAGTATAAGTACTTCGAGAAAATATACTGTTGTAACATATATTTCTTTGCAAGAATTTTGAGATTTATTTTTAATAAATTGGTAAAAATATTGTCTAATATCAAAAATAGATAAATTGCTTCTGTAGAAGTATAGGTTGAATAGCTTTTATTGATTTTAACTCATACTGAATTATCTTTATTTTCTATAGTTTTTATTGAAGTTCTTGATTGAAAGCTATTTTTTCCAAAACCTTTAATAGTTTTTTTGTTATCATTCTAGAATTTGGATTATTTTTTGTTCTTTAATTGACATGATATCCATAATATGGATTAATTAATATTTTGTTTAAAATAGGATATATTATTGTTTACTTGTTTGTTATACTATTTATGTCTGGATACATTGATTGCAACCTAGTTTTCTTATTTTTTTTCATATATTATTACTATTATTGAGCTTTTTCACATTGTTGATCAAATATATAAACTGATGTTTTTGTATTTGATTTTTTTTTCTTCAAGTTTCTTTAATGAGAGGATTATGTATATGTTTATATAATATAATGTATTTATATATTGTTGTTAATATATGGTATTTATTTAGCTATTGCTCTAGATTCTTGATGTTTTCTTGAGTTTTGCAAACTTTGAATTGTAACTGATTTATCAGTTATAACTTTTTTTTGCAAAGTATTATTTAATATTTAAAAAGGTATTTATTTTATACTGGTCTGATTAAAAATTTGGAGAATTAATGTTGTGTTTTATGGTTTTACTATGATTTAGGCTTTCTATGGCTTTTTTTTTTTCAAAAACTTTTTAGTTCAAATATAGGGCTTGTAATAAAGAGTATTTTTTTTATTTAAATCTGTTCTTGAAAAGTGCTTTCCATTTTATCTTTTAGAAGTTTACTATGTTTTTGTTGCTTGGCTAAAAGTATCTTTGTGGTTATTTCAAGAAAATTATCAAAAAAAGAAATTTTTTAAAAAAATGTAGATGAGAAAAAAGAGGTTTATTTTAAAAATATTACTATTTTTTATTTTCTCTTGTTTATAAATTTTTTAATTAAAAATTTAACTTTAACTAATTATTAAAAGTTTTATTTTATAATATCTTTATTAATAATAATAAAAAATTTTTAAAAAAATCAATTGTAAAATATTTAAATTCTTTTTTATTTTTAAAATGGGTTATTATAAAGATTTGTTATACTTGTTATATATTCTTTTTTTTAATGATTTTATTTTCTTAAAATTTTTATTTATAATTTTTATAAAATTTTATTTATTTCAATTTGATTTTGAATTTGTAAAACATATTTTGTTTGAAATAGAAATTCAGTCTTATTTATTATTATTAGTAAGATAGCTTTATAAATTTAATTGCAAAGATTGCATATTTTTATTATTTAACATTATAAATATTTCTAGAACTTTACTTTTAAAAAATTTATTAGATGGTTTATTGTCTGAAAGTATTTAATTGAAATAAATTTCTATTACTATTTGTTTAAATAAACCTAGATATCTTTATTTTGAATATTAAATTTTTCTGGATCTCTTTAAATCAACTTGTTAGCTTTGACTTGCTAATTCTTTGGAAAAAAATATATACTGTATCTTTCAGATAAATCTTAATAAACATGATATAGCTATTGGTTTTATATCTTTTTTAGAATATTATTGTATTCAGCTGTAATAATTATATCTTTTACTAGTAAAAATCTTTTTTAGAATAAAAAGTAAGAAAACTCTGTTTGTATAAAACCAGAATAGAAATAATAAATATTTTTTATATAACTATTGTATTTTTATATCATGAACTGTTTTTTTTATTTTATAAATTTTATATTGTTCTCATAGCGTGTGAACTTTGAATCTTATAATTGTAATCTGAAAGTACTATCACTTTGTTATAGATCTACAGATTTATTGAACAATTTATAAATTATATAATTTATATAAAAATAGCTAGTTAACATTAAATATAAATATATATATATAGTATATATTTTTTTTAATGTGTGCAACAGGCTACTTTATTAATTTTAACGTAATACATATTACTTGAATTAATAAGCATTTACTAACTCTTTTCTTTATGTATCCTTTACATTATCCTATTAAAAAGCCAATTGATTACTTGAATCCTTTATGGCTTGTTGCTTCCATTGGAAACTAACGTGCCTAGGCTCCATTAGCACTATAGCTAAATATATAAAAAATATCATGTTGTCTTTTAATTATATTGCCAATTATGTTCGTTATATTGGCTAATTGGGTTCTATTCTGTATCATATATTTTGAGATGTTTTTCTCTTTTTTCTTTTCTTTTCTTTTTAAGGTGTTCCTATTGCTTTTCATGTCCTTTTTCCATTGTGACATTTTTCTGCATCTATCGATCTATATGTTAAATGTTAGGAATCTTGTGTATTGAGAGATGCTTTGCAACGTGGTTATGAGCTTGTCTCGGCCAATAGTTTCAATTATGAGATTGTTTAGGGCCTTGCTAATGCCTTCTCTGAAAATCATGGTCTTCAGATCTTTTATACTGAGCTCGACCCTGTCCTGAGTGATTGGAGGTGATTTTTCATTTCTTCTGTATTGAAGTTCTCTATATATGTTTTTGTTTATTTCTTCATACACATTTATTCCATGTTGCAGGTAGATAAAGGGGTGGTCATTGTTTTCAATATCACTACAGTTGTGGCATTTTGATGTTTTGTATATGTTGGGGTGATGCTTATGAAGTTTGTCTATTGTTGGCAGTTCTCTGTTCCATAATTTGATTGAAAAGATGCATTGTTGATGATCCCAACTGTCTGTTTGTGGATCAGTGAATGATGTGGGATGGATGTGCCTGAAACTGGCCTTCCAATCAATTTCCTTTTTGTTTTGTAAATCCAGGTCAGAGTTTCTGATGAGATTGTTCCAATCGATTGTGAGATGTGTTTGATGGATTTGCCTTATGGCCTTTTGAATAAATTGAGTGATTTCAATGCTGTTATTAAAAAAGGGTTGCAGGTAATCATATGCTAGGCATGTATTGAGAACCATGTTTATGTCTTTTGAATTGTGCCTTATTGCTGCAATTCATGTCAATTGATCTGCCCTCTTGTGATATGTGTTGTTTTCTTTTTTGGATGTCTTGATCCATGTAATCTGTTGTTGAAGAATGTCCATTATTTGCCAGAGGTTGAGCAACATTTATTTGTCCTGACATTTGTTTATCCTTTGCTTGTTAGTTAGTTTCTGTAATCTTGAATGAGGTTTTATGAATCTGTATAGATGGTTAATGCTTTCCTTATTCCTGTGATTATGCAGGCAATGATAGTGGCAATTAGTTTGGATCTGTAGGCTGATGACTGGCCATTGAAGGTAGAGTTTAACTCCAATTGTTCATTGTTCTTTAGGAGAAATATTATTCCTATTTCCATTTTTCCTTCCTTGGTAGTTTTCCTGTAGCTGCCATCGGTATATACCTGTATTTGATGTTCTGGTTCAAGTCTCTTTGATGCTGTTATTATATTTTCCTATAAGTTTGACTGTATTCCTATGATTTGCTTAAGTAATTTTATAGTTGCAGTTTCTTGGGTGATTGTTATGGAGTCCAGGGTAGCATTTGGCTGTTGCCACCACTTTTGCCAACTGTGTGGAGATATTTGTAGTCTGTTTTTCGGTAGGCTATTTGTATCTTGATTGGATTTGATAGTTTTGATAACCAGAATTGTAAACAGGAATGTTGTTGATGTCTCAATACAACAGTTAGGTCCTCTTTGATCTGTGTAGGTGGTGAAGTGACAGCCTTTGCATAGTTCCAGTGGTAATTTATCTATACCCTTATAATGTCTCAACTTGATCGTATCCTTGCTGTGACAGATCTTTTGACCAGTTATGATTTGTCCAGCCTTTTCAAAGGCAAACCATTCTTTGTTTTTGAGTTCCTGGGTTCTTGGATATATTTGTGTAAGCGGGTTGAGTCCTATTACTATTGAACCTTGGACTATTATTTCATTGACTTTGGTGCAGATTTCTTTGTACCAACCTGATTCCTTCCTTTTATTTGTGTTGGTGTTTTTACAGCCAACTTGGTGCCATGGAATTGTTTTTGTCTGGAAGGTGTTTAAGGCCTATCCCATCTGGCATATTTTGTGTTTCTTGAGGCTGTGTCGATACTGATTCATCCAATTATTGTCCATAATATATTCAAGATGTCTGCCTATGCATGACTGGTCTTCCAGCTAACATTTCTGGAATTGTATATTGTCTTTTTGCATGAGTCTGAGGCCATCTTGAATGAAGCTGTATCCTGGTTTGTGAAGCTTTGAACAGCTTACTGTAATGCTAGTTTTCTGTTATACGTCGTATTGCAACTTTTGAGTTCTAAGTCTAGTGATCACTCCGGCACTGTTTTTTGTGTCATGTAAGTTTTGATAGTTATTTGTAAATTTCTGTAGTTGTCGAGTATTCAGCTCCATAATGTTGTATGATGTCATGAGGTGAAGTATTGAATTGGGACACGTAATAGCTAAATTGACTCTTCTTTTAAAATTCATTCTTATTTTGGCATCAATCTTTACTGACTTCTCTTTTGAGAGTATAAAGTCTTGTAGCAGATATTCAATCTGTGGAAAGAGAACATAGTTGATCATATAACTATGCATTTTTTCTGTAAGCTACTTGCCCCTTAATGTTCAACACATGCTATTGATTTTTTTTCTGATAAGTTGGTGTTGATGCTTTTTTTTACCTTTTTCTTCATGTTATATTCCCAAAACTCGGATGGCATTGTTATTGGGTGTGGGTTCAATGAGGTGGTTCTGGAATAGGATAGATTCTTTTTGTTCATTATTGATGAGTAATTCAGATTTGGAGGGGTTTACCGTGATATCATTTAGGCAATAAAATGAGCTGCTGATTGTGATTATAAGCTCCATTGCTTCCTTGCTCTGTATTATAAAGATTGTGTCATCCATGTATACTGTAATGGAAATGTTTATTTTTTCTGCTTGTGAGATCCTATTTGCTGTGTTGCTAGGAGAGAGGAGAGTATATTCGTCCATTCTACTAATTTTGTTAATTAATGAATCATAGTATATTCTCCAAAGGATTGGTGATATTGCATTACCCTGGTCAATACCTTCCTATACCTTGTATGGCTCAGTGTTTCCAAAATATGTGATAACTGTGTTTTGTCTGTCTGCAAAGCATGCTTCTATGATGTTTCTTATTTGTTTTGGTACTTTGATCCATTTTAGGGCTAGTATGAGTCTTTAAATATTTACTGTGTCGTAGACTTTACTCATGTCTTGAAATTACATATGGCAGGACTTTTTCTGTTCATGTTATTTTTCAAGATGCTGTTGATGATTGTGATTGGTTCTTTTGTGCTATATCCAGGTAAGGTGGCCCAGTTATTTTCTGAGAGTATTGAGTATTCTGTGCATACATTTGCTAGCCTATTTGTTATTATTTTGATAAATATTTTTTTATAGTTTCAAGGAGTGTGATTGGACGGATTATGTTAATGTTGTATTGCCAGTCTTTTGGTTTTGGAATTGGATATATGGTTCCTTTCTTCTATTCTTTGGGAATGTTCTGTATGTGCAAAATTTTATTAAAGAATCTTGTGAGGTTGGTGATCATGTTTGATTCTAGTTTTTTAAAGATGATATATGGGATATTGGATAGTCCTGCTGCTGACTTGGTGCTAATATTTGCTATAGTAAGTTTAACTTCTGATGTTGATATATCTTCTATTGTACTTTCATACCAGTCTGGGTCTATGGTGGGGATGGAGTAATACTTTTGCTCCCAAATTGTACCTTTATAATTGATTATGTTTTTGTGTCTGGTCCATTGCTCGAAGTAATCTTTTATGGTTTGTTTTATTTCAGCAGGTTCAGAAACTATAATTTTTTCATTGTCATTTTCTTTCTTTATCAGTTTGCTGGGGATTATGCTGTGTTTAGGGTTACTCAGGATAGCTCTGATCATACTTTTTTTATCTGTACTTAACCATTTTTCTCTAGTGGTTTTGAGTTTTTGTATATCTTATTAGATTTGTAAGTGCACATCTTTTTTGAAACCCATCTTGGCAATGTATATCTGTTCATCAATGACTTTGATATATTCGTCGGTGCTGGTGTTGTGGATCAGTCTCGATATTGACAATGTTTGTAATATTGCTTGATATAGCTTTTCCACTTTCGTATGGCTCCAGTTGTCTAGGTTCATTTTCTGTTTAGTTGCTTCTTTCCTGAGCTTAGAAAGTTGAATAAGAATAATTGATTTTAGCTTTGGGTTGTTCTTTGTTGTTGGTGCTGTTTTTCTTTTATCTTCCTTATATGTTTTTTTGTACATGATAAGATTGCTTCTCTGAGTGTGTTCCAGTTATTGTCAGTTGAGAGTATCTTGTTGTCAATATCTTTCTTCCATGTTTCTATAAAGACTTTCAGGTCCTCTTGGAATTAAATATAAATATATAAATAATGTTTATTAGTTATTATTATATATTTTAATAATATTATAAATGATTAAAAAAAATGATTTTGACAATTTTTTTTAAGTTAAATAAATTTTAAAAAAAATTATTATGATTAAAAAAATAAAGTAATAAATAATATAAATTATTAGTATTTATTTTTTATTTAAAATTTACAAGTAATAAAAAATTATATTAAAGTTAAAATTTTCAAGTTTTTATTTATTTAAATAAAGTTTTAAAAAAATGATTTTATTTTGATTAAAAATATTTTTTAATATAATATTTTTATAGGAAATATTATAAATAAGTTATTTATTAAAAGATAAGTTTTTAAGTAATTTAAAGAAATCTTATTATTTAGAAATAGTTAAATTTATCAAATATTCTAAAGTTAAAAAATATTTCAATTGATTAAAAAAATTTTTGGAGAAGGTTATTACTTCAAATAATATTCATTTAAAAAAGTTAAAATTGATTATTATTTTTTTCAATTTATTAGTTTTGCAATTTATTGTTTTATGAATAAGCTATAATAAAAATTATTAACAACAATTCTAACAGATAAATATAACAATACTAATTTACTAATTAATAAAATATTATTTTTTAAATTTAATTTAAAATACTCAATTTCAATTTTATTTTATTTAATTCAAAATAAAATATACCATGATAATATTATTGTAGATTAGATCTACGGGTCTATAGTGCAGTGGTTAGCACTCTGTAGGTCAGATCACAAGAACTACTATCAAATCCTCCAGGAGACAACCTCTGAAAAGCAGGTAATGATCTGTATCCATTAGCGTAACCGTACATAACTGATGTTTCCATATATAGCTTGTCTCAACAGTCAACTGGAGTTCCTATGTGATACAAGCTGGTCTATATATGGATTGTGATAAGGCTGAATATTCAAAATCAGATAGGATTATCCCTTGACATGGCTGCATTACCAGATAAAGGTAATAAGAAGAGTAGCAGTAGCATATCGCTGAAGGAAGGAATAATAAATCAAATGAAAACAACCCTGGTTCCCTGCCTTAGCATTGAGGCATCTGTTCAAGAATTCAAATATATGGCTGTGTTGGGTTTTACAGACTTGACTATTGAGAGGCCTTGATAGGAGAAGAAATCTGTGGACCACTCCGAAGGACTTAAAATACCGAGAAGCCCAGGATAAAGAAAATTCGATGGCCTGATAACCAGACTACTCTTACAATAAATAAAATTGTTCTAGAAATAATTAAGAAGGAATTGCACATCTTTCCAAATAGGTAGTAGTTGTATATAGAGGTAGAATAGATATAGCTACTCATATAGATAAGTCTACGTCAAAATATGTATAATTACTTGTTGATAAATATGTAATAAGAGGTTTGTATATATCCCTCAATAGTGAACCGGTAAATATTTGCCATTGTATCTGCAAAATCTGTACAGCATATATATTAATAAAAGATGTGGTCAAATCTTATAGTACTCAATTCTAACCCAAACTTAAATAACATGGTCCAAATTCAAAACCAATCCATACATATGCTCAAGCCAAATCAAGCAGCAAGAATCCTAGGCATTTATCTCGAAGGTAGGGAACCAAAGCTTTTTAACAACAACTAATTAAAGATACGACAATCAAATACATCAACACAATCAAATGGAAAACAACAACTGACAAACAAATCTGATACCTTCACAATTAAGTCTGAACACTAATAATCACATACCTGCTCTCAGACATGATCCTCACAAAGTCCAACTGTGACAAATAATGAACATCCTCAACACAACCTACAAACATAAACTTCATTTAGCCCAATCTGCACCAAACTTTATACTTTTCAATCCAATGGAACATGGATTCTTCCATCTATGGGACAGGCAACTCCTATTGCATGCAAATGACTAACACAAAAGAGTCAACAGACAGGTCATAATAGGAAAGATCACAACTATGTGCCTACAAGAACTCCAAAATAGATGGTGGTCTACCAAAACCATCATAAGCACCCACTTTACAAGTACCTTTTTCCCACAAGGTCACAACTTCACACATGACCTAATCTATATCCTCAGACAAAATGGATTCACAGGTATTAACTTCACTCTTCAGGTGATCAAAAAGACAGACACAATAATAGAAGAAGTAACAGATCCAGGCTGGTACAATAAACATCGAAAACAGTTAGCAAACAATCAAATTCTCTTTATCAACCAAATCACCAACTATTCAGGATCACATCTGATTGCCTGGATAGAGATCATAATCCCTAACAAAAAACCCAATAGGAAGAAACCAATATGGTTCCGGAAGCTACAACAAAATCAAAAGATAGCCAGATTAATACAGAATAGATATATAAATAATAATGACACAAAACAAATCTATAGACTAGCCATAGAAATGCTAAATCAGAAGATCAAATAGACCACCACAATACAAACAGATGAAAGTATCATCTGCAGGAAAAAAGCTATCACCAACAACACTGTCAAATTACAGCACTATACATGCACCAACAATAACTCACCCCTCCAAGAATACTAAGGATATGTCCTAAACACATCCAGAAAACAAGATGACGGTATATTCTTCAAAGAAAAAAACAGTCTTATCTGTATCCCAGTACATAAAAGCAGAATTATCTCCAGAGACATACTTAGCAACAATCTCTGTCAACGTAGCAGAATCTCAACTGATAGTCTAAACAAACTTCTCTCAGACAAACTAGTTCATAACAAACTTATACTACCTCCTACTATCAACAATAATCCTTTAACATATAACAAAAGGCTCATCATAAAATTCATAGATACAACAGAAAGCACACTCACCGCACTGGCCACCATTCGACAAACAATCCACAAACTCAAAAACATTACAGCATATACTGATGGCTCCTTGGATACAGACCATAGAATAGGCTTCAGATGGCACTTTACCCAAATCCCAAGAATCAACTTCAAAGAGAAGATACGTAACTACTCTTCCTCCACAAGAGCCGAATTAGCTGCTATCACATCATTTTTAATGACAACTCCAGTAAACAGCAACATTACAATATGTAGTGATAGTTAAGCAGTACTCAATGTCATTTCCAAAGCTCAAGGAAACCCAACCACTATCAGAATACTCAAAAACAGCACTCTAATCAATATAATCAATCATATTATTAAACAACAAAGACTAATATAATATGGAAAAAAATTAAAGCACACAACAATGACCCAGACAATGATAAAGCAGACATACTTGCCAAGGAGGCAACCATCATAGGCAAAGCCTTAGAAATAAATTTTATTTCTATAAAAAATAGCCAGAGTCCATGGATCCAAGAGTGAAATAGACAAGTCTTAGATAACACAATTTCAGAAACCATAAGAACCCTCATTAAAGCAAGGACATCTTCAGTTGGAGAATGTTAAACTGTAATCTAATCTTAACAAACAGCAACGCACTACAAAGTATAGCATGGGCAGAATCAATGATTCACAAACCTCTATCTCAAATAATAATGGGTGTAACTAATAAACTGGATCATAACACTAGATCTTTTAGACTTAAACTATAGAACTTAAAATTGCCAACCAAAAATAAGCTATACAAAAGGGTAGCAACAACATATAAAGACAATCTTTGCATCAATTGTCAGTATATTGAAACCAACACTTATGCAATGATATACGAAGGCAATGGTATAAATATCTTCAAAAAATTATTCCAAATAATCAACGAGAAAATTAGCAGTAGAAAACAACAAACACCTCAAAAAACATTAAAAAACAAACTTAAAAAAATAGAAAGGGAATGGACTCCTGAGGAAAGAAATTACATTGCAAGAGGGACACCTACAAAAGATCTCTTAAAAATAATAAAGAAATATACAGCAACAGAAAATCAAAAAGAAATCCTCAAAAATATTATAGACAAATACTTAACTACCTTTCAAGACAAATGGCAACTGAGGTGTCAACTCTTTTCACAATGGAAAATGAATTAAAGCATAATCTAAAAAGACAAAAAAACATGAAACACTAGACAGAGGAACTACTACACATAAATCATATATCCCAGGAATCAATGAAATTATGAAATACTCTAGACAACACTGAATCAACTGAAACACAATATATTCCTTCAAAGCAAATTTTTATGGGGCAGGTAGAGCCTTGGCAGATTAGTCAAGTATATACCAGTACTTGGCAATAAGTCACACAGTAGGATTATTCTTAGTGAGTTTAATTAGGTAGCTAGAGAGTTAAATTTGTATAAAATAAATTTGTACATACTCACAACAATAT
>CAJVPT010000408.1:0-30804 GCA_910592055.1 Acaulospora colombiana
AGTAAGGGAGGGTAAAGGAGGTACATGAAGACAAGCTTCAAGTTGTTTTAATGAAAGTATAAAGACTTTATTAGCAAGAAGTATAAAACTTCTTGCGAATATCTTTTTTGTGTATAGTCAGAGGATCAGCAGAAAGAGTTTATAATGTCTGACAATATAAAAGTTTTGATAATAATAATAAAATATTAATATATACATAAGTTATTATTTATTAATAATAAATGATTTTTCTTTTTATATCATTTATTTATTTAAGTAAGAAATATATATGAAAATAGATTACAAAAAAAGAACTCATTAAGGAAAAATGTCACATGATAAAGGAGCTTAAAAAAGAAGAAATGTTTGCTATTAAAATTGTTCAAATAATTGAATAATCTATAACAGCAGTTAAAAATTGCCTTTACTGATAGAAATCAATCAATTATACTGATTACTTTAAAAAAAAAGAATAGAAGATCTAAGCTGATTATCCATAAACACCTTAAACATTAAATTCTGTAAGAAATTAAGGCTAATCTGTTATTAAGAAAATTGGCAAAACATCTTCTTACTATTAAAATTTTATAAACTCAAATTATATAATTTTGTAAAAAAAAATTAAAATCTGCGCTTGAATTTATATCCATAGAATGGCCACCCCAATCGCCAGATCTTAGTTCAATTGAAAATATATAGAGGGAAGTTAAATTTTAGATTAATAAGAATAGAAAACCATGTAAAGAATTTGATTTAGAAAAGGCAATTATTATGACATGGAATAATGTAGAGAGTGCACAATAAAATTGTACGAATTCTTGTGTGACGCAATCACATTATGCTGGTCGATGTTTTACGCAGTTCATTTGGAATGACACCATCTAGCAAAATCCGAAGAGATGTGCCAACTAACGCGACGTTGGTTTCTCGAAAATCGATATTTGGTAGTTTCGACGGCTTGAATGATGATAGTGACATTAATAATGTAGATACAGACATTATTGAAAATACGAGAAAGAGATTTTTTAAGAAGTTAGAAAGAGAAGTTGAATTTCACTGGTATATTTATAAGTAATTGGATGAGTTGATGAGATAGATAAAGGTACGATTGATCGATTTTTCTCAAGCATAGAAGAACGAAATGAAAAGGACATGTTGAAAGAGAAAAATGATGAAAATCAACAGGGTAATTTTGCCACTAATTTATTTATAATAATTGTTTTACATAACACATTTTACATAACGATTTTATTATGTAGCATTTCGATTGTTTGCACATATCCCACCAATTAAAGTTTCGTTAGAATCAAAAGAAATAAATGATTATAATAACTATGTTCAATCGATGAGAAAAAATGTCGAAGAAACTAAGAATAAGAGGTATATAGCATATGAATACAGTCTGACGTAATGTTATCAATTTTTTTTTATGCTGCCGGTGAATCTTTTTACTAATTAATTTGAAGAGACGAGTCAAGACACCTAGAGCTAATCCTCTCGTCGGCAATAACCACCGAACAGGTCCTAAAAGAATCGAAAATTCCATGGGAACGTAATTTTGTATTGCACAAAGTCATCCATGTACCAAAAGATGAAAAAGAAACAACGAAGGCAAAAAGATCGAAAAGAAGGAAAAGTAAGAAACGAAGGGATGCCGACAAAAAAGGTATGTGTAGAGCACTGCTTCCGTGAATCTGTTCAAAAAAGGACAACCAATTTTTTGAAAAGGATTGATTAAAAGGGATGAGTCACACTTAACAAGAAGACATACATATGGATGGAACCCGCATGAATCTGGTAGTGCTAGGAAACGTATTAAAAGTATGAATTACAGTGGGAGGAGTATTAATAGGCAGAATAATGCAAACTTTATCACTGGACGTGGGCGAAGATGAAAATAATAAGATCGAAGAATATTAGTGAAATAATTATTTACAATATGAATGCTCATTTGTTATACCTCGTTAAAAGATTGTCTCTTATTTATTTTAATATTTTAATAGATACTTCTAAATTTGATCTCTTTATGTTCAAAAGTTTACTTAAAAATTATTCTAATTTTTTTTTTACCCGCAATCATGCCGTCATGGCATGTCTTTAAATAAACATATACAATGTTACATTTACTATTCACATGATGACTAACTCACCATTGTATATTATTAGTTGAAAGATTATATTACTTAAAAAATTTGGAGTTTGCTAAGCTAGTTTGAACTAAACAAAAAAAAATCTAAACTAGGTATTTAAGTCAAGTTTAGTGAATAAAATTTTACTTTTTTTATAGGTTAATACTAGGACTTTTATTTATTAGGATTATTGTCAAAAGTAAATTATTGAATTAATATATTGAGAAAGAAAAAAAAAATGAAAAAAATAATTCGAAGTCATTTTAAAGATTCTTATTCAAGTAAACAACCTTTTTATAAAAGGAATTTGCTTAATTAAATATTTTTTAACTTTGAACTAGTAATCATAATTTTAAATTTAAATATAATTAATAAG
Organism: Acaulospora colombiana; assembly: GCA_910592055.1. Classification (NCBI taxonomy): domain Eukaryota; kingdom Fungi; phylum Glomeromycota; class Glomeromycetes; order Diversisporales; family Acaulosporaceae; genus Acaulospora; species Acaulospora colombiana. The sequence goes on from CAJVPT010000408.1 coordinate 2,485, forward strand.
TGAATTTGATTAATCTAATTTTGAATTTTTTGAATTATTTATAATTAGATCAATTTTAAATTTCAAGTTTTTAATTTAATCAAATTGAATTTTAAATTTTAAATCTAATTAAATTAAATTTTAAATTTTAGAACTAATTGAATCAAGTTTCTAATTTTAAAATCTATTAAAGTTAAATAAACTTGTTAGCTTAGTTATTTTAATATCTATTTTTTTTTTAATTCACAATTATATTATATGGTTTAATTTTTTTTGAAAAATTTAATAACTATTTAAAATATGATAGATTTTTAATATAATGACTAACTTGTTATTACATTAAAGTATCCTAAATTAAATCTAGAAGACAATATTTTGTTTCTTTAGAAAATTGGTATAAATCTTTATTTACTAAATTTATTATCAATAGTTTGTTACTATAAATTACTAAAAATCATAAATTACCAAGTTAATAAAAAAAAAAGAAAAAAAAAAAAGAAAAAAAAAAGAAAAAAAGAATACAATTTAAGCTATTTTAAAAAAATCTATTAATAAACAATTTTTTCTTAAAAGAAATTTATCTAATTATTATATTCTTTTTATTTTTATTTAAATCTCAAAAGAGATTTTCTTTATTTTATCTATAATATTTGATAAGTTAATTTAATTAGATTTATTATTGAAGTAAATATTAGATTGTGATACTGTAGCTTAAAAAAAACCTAAAGATATTAGCTTCTAGTCAAGAAAGTATTCTTATCACCACCTAAAGAATCTAAAAAAGAATAAAGTTTTATAATTCATTTTATTTATCTTTTGTATTTAATATATTAAATATTTTTCTTGAGAACTTTAAAGTTTTGAAAAAAAAACAATTTTTAAAACTTTTTTTTCAATTATTACTAATATTATCAAAATATATAAATATAATCAATAGGAACTTATTTATTTATTTATTTATTACTCTCTGTCAGATTAGTTATATGTGTTTTATTAAACATTTGTAAACTATAGATATTAAATGAAATACTAAAGCTAAATCTCTAACTAACTCACTTGTTTTGATTGTATTATCTCTTTAAGTGCAATTTTGAAAATAATTTATCACTCCGTTAGAGATTTAAGTGAAAATCCTTTCAACTTCTAATATCATTGCTTACAGGTCACTATTGCAAATTACTCTTTTGAGCTTTAACAAAGATCAATATCCAACTACTTCATATTATACTTCACACCATTTAATAGAATCTCTTCTAATTTCTTGTCTTTAATTATTTTTTCTTTATATATTAGTTTCTCACTGGATCAACTTTCTGTATTTTTGTATTTTTTTTCTTGATTTATAGATATTATGATCTTTTTATCTTAATGTATTTGCAAATTTCTAATTTCTGTTCCCATTTAATAATCTTTTCACATCTTGCATTTCATATTTTCTTTCAAAAGTGATTATATACCTTTTTTTTATCTTCATTATTTATTTTCTTACTTCTTTTCTGATCATCTTGCTATAATATACAAATTCACTATTTTGATAACTAGTTCTTTTTCTATTAGTCCTATACAGAAGTTAAGTATATCTTGACTGGTTTTTGAGATCCTTTTATCAGTTTTGCTATTTGTTTATAAAGATGGGTTTCTAAAGAAGGAGACAAAACAAAATTCAAATATTCCTTACTAGAAAACATTAAAATTTTTAAATTAATAACTATAAAAAAACTACACATATTTGTTATTTATTATCCAAATTATTGATTTATAGTATTTTCTAACTTTTGTCCCTATTATAATAAAGAGCTATGAATTTTGTCCTTTAAAAAGGAACATAAGTGATCTGCAAAATTTTATATGTTAAATACTTTAAGGATCTATAATTATCTGTTTGTCAATTTCTCTTATTTCTATCTTATCATCTATTATTAAGTTTAACTCTTTCTCTTCCAATTCAATTTTTCTTTTTTTTAAGAGCTTCCTGAATCCTTTCAAGACTTTTTTTATTCCTTTTTGTCATGTCTCATTCCACTGAGTCTTGTAAGTTGGGTATTTTAACAAGTATTATATTGTTTTCTTTTCCTGGTTACATATAATGCATTTTACTTGCTTATAAAGATCTGGTCTTCTTATAGCCAGCTTTATTAGTATTGGCAGCTCATTGTTGATCAATTTAATGAGAAAACTTTTGTTTTATGAGTTTTTAAATGAGATGTTCCATATGTGTTCTTTCTTAAAATGTTTTCATATAAGGTCCTATATGTATCTATATTAGTCTTGGATTTGTCAATCCTATCATCTTTCAATTTTACTTTGAGTTGTCCATTATTAGGTTATTACTTTATTATTAATTTTTTTAATAGTTTGTCTTATAGGGGTATTTAGCACTATATCCTGCTATTTAATTTCTGTAATCATTTTAGGTGAAATCAACTTTTTTCATTTTATCGCTAGAAATCTTAGTGCTTATTTGATTAGAGCATCTGCCTTTTCATTATACTAAATATTGAAGTATACCTTATCCTTGGTAAACTTGAGATTCAGTTTTTTTTTCTTTAAAATATCTAATATACATGCCCACAGATAATAATGAATCCCTAAAGTATTTAGCATATAAAATTTTGCAGATCACTTATGTCTCTTTTTGAGGGACAAAATTCATAGCTCTTTACTTTAATAGAAACAAAAGTTAGGAAATGCTATAAATCAATGATTTAGATAATGGAAAACAATTGTAGGTAGTTTTTTTATAGTTATTAATTTAAAATTTTTAATTTTTTCTAGTGAGGAATATTTGACTTTTATCACTGCCTTTCCCTTTAGATACCCATCTTTATCTACAGGAACCAGTTTTGTTTTTTTAACCATATTTTGTGAGTAATCCTGGAGTCCTTCTTTTCTATAGTTTTTTATTTTGAGATATAGATTTGACTATCTGTAAAGATCTCAATCTTGTTATCTACTGGGGCTACTAGTAGAATAGTAACTATTGCTACTAATTCTGCTCTAGTGGATAAAGGTTAATTCTTTATTTCAGTTTGAAACTTGCTTTTTCTTTCTGCTTCTCCTATTTATATCCATTCTACTTCTATTCTCATATTTGTATTTCTATAGTTTATAAGGAATCTATTGAAGTAAAATATCATTAGTTCTTTTCTTTGCTTATTGTGATTGAGTATTTCAATTAAATAGGATTGGTAAGCACCTTCTTCAACATGATCTTTGATAATATTTGTTTTTCAATTCTCTATTTCAACTTATAGTACTCTTTCATTCTGAATAGTTATTTAATTATTATATATTGTTCTATGTATATATCTTCTAATGCTTCTTTGAGACTTGGAATTTCTGATGATTAAGATCTTTTGGTGAACTTTCTTGCATTGAAATAGGGAACCATATGTATTTTCTCTATACTTGTTTCAATTATACATTGGTCTTCTATCTTTATACCTTCTATATAATCTTAATACTAGACTAGCTTTGATTTTCGATTTTTAACAGGACCAATATATTTAAAGTGCTCTATCTTAAGCTGTCTTGAAATATTATCTAAAATTAGTTTTTCTCAAATTATCTGTTGCTATTGAAATTTGCTTTTTGTAACTATCCAGAGTTTCTGTCATTTGCAAAGTTGATATTGAAAATAGAATGTTTCATAATCCATTTTATTCATTCTTCTTTTCAGAATTCTATAAGTTGTTTTAATCTATTTTCTTGTATTATTTTAGTTATAGATAGGTACCATCCTGAAATAAACCCTTTGCTTGTTTTCTGTAACAGTTGGAGTATTTGCCAGCTTCATATTTATTTTGCTAATCTATATACATTAATTTATTATTTTTGAGTGATGAAATTGCTTTCCTGTACTCTTTTATTAGCAAGTATTCTCTAATTGGACTATTTTCTTGGTTCCATTAGAAAATATCATTTAATTTTCAGCTTTGAAAAGTTATATTTGTGTTCTTGGTTAGTTTCAGTACTTGTAGTAAGAAGTTATCTTTTTCTGAAATATTATTTAGTGAGTTATTTATAAGCATGTTAATAGGCTCTTAGTATCTGACTTGTACTTGCTTGAGTCTAATAATTGTTATAGTTCTAGCTAGTCCTGAATTGTTTAATTTATTATACAATCCTGTTATTTGGCTTTCTTTCTATAATATCCAAATACTCTTTAAGTTATAAATCTTGAAATAATGTATTACACTATTGGGTATTGATCGACATAATATGATCTTATTTTTAAATAGTTTTCTATATACTATTATTAAGGTGTTATATATATTTCAAGATAATATACTGTGTTGTATTTTGAATTCTATTCTTAAAATTAACGCTCTATTCAAAATATAAAGAGCTTGATTGTTTATTAGCTTTTTATTTTTTAGGGCTCTAGTAACTATATTGATTTCCTTAAGCACCCATTTTTTGAGCTCAATAGCTGTTTTTTGATTGCCTGTTCAAATTTTCAGAAACCTTGCTTGTTTGGTTTTATCTAATTTTCTTACTACTTCTTTATTGACTCCTGCTTAAACTTCTTCTGGATACTAATTGAAGTTGTTAATAGTAACTAGGACTAATTTATTACTATTAATCTAAAAGTAGTTTGCTCTATAAAATATTCTTGCTTCTTTTAATATTTTTTCCATATCTTTCTTTAATCAAGTTATTCATGTAGTATTATTCATAAAGACTATTGCTACATGTCATAACTCTAACTTGCTATTACTATTTTCTTTCAAATCTAAATTTCAAGTAACTAATATTTTATATCCTTTTGCTTCATTATTTTGGATCTTACATAATAGAGGGTCATAAAATATTCTCTATATTAGAGGTGAAATAGTTTCTCCTTAATCTATTTTATCTTCTGCAATAATTGCTTCTATTAGGTCTTTTTCATATATCACCCTAAACTCTCTATTATAAAATAGACTCATTATGATTTAGATGAAACCTTCTGGAATTTTGATTCTTTTTATGGCTTTGACTAGCATATTGAAACTGATCATATTATATATCTTAGCCATATTTTAGAAAATGATCCATACTCCTTTTTGTTTTCTTTTGCTTTCTCACAGATATTGTTAAGAGTTTGTATTGATTCAGTATACTTTCTCCTGATAATTTTGTATAGTTGGAATCTCTTAGGATATTATTGCTCTTACAAATATTTCCTAGTCTATTTTTGAAAATTTTAGTGAAACACTTTCATGAGCTTCTAGTAGTACTATTGGTCTTGTGTTGATGAACTTATACTCCCATGGCTTTGGTTTTACTATCACATAAATATGACTTTATTTCCATATATATGGCATGATCTTCTATTTTAAAAAGTAGTTCAGCATCTTCATTAAATTAAGTTTTCCTTTTGAATCTAATCTTTTTAACATTTCATAAATAATTTGTAATTTTCTTGAGGCTTTATTATTTGGGAGTGCTTGAAGTGTTTTATTTAATTTTTCTTGAAAAATCAGTTTTAAAAGATTCTTATACCATTTTTCTTTAATATAGCTTCTGGGACTGTATTCTTCTTTCCAGTCTTCTGTTAGGCCATTGAAGTCAACATAACATGTTCTGAATACTTCTTGATGATATTTTTTTAACTCTTTTTCTATTTTATCCTTTCTAGTTGTTATATAATTGTTTTTCCTATTTTTGACTTTAACTCTATCCAAAACTATTTTAATTTGCTCCATATCTATCAAAAAGTTTATTATTTTTCTTTAATTATTTTGTAAATTATTATATCTTTGTTCTAGAGCCTTTTTAATGACATCTTTTGTTTGTTTTGCCTCTGTATTTCAGCAAATTAGCTTTAGGTCTTATATTGCATCACTTATTTCTTTATCAAAAGTACCCATGGTATATTTAAAACATTATATTGAATATAATGGTTTTCAATTTGATGATTGGGATTGTATGCTATATTGTATTTCTTAATAATTACACTGAGGATTTATAGCTTGTTTGATTCTTGTAAGGTTTGCATTTTCTTGAAGAGTGTTTTTAGTTGAAGAGCTCATCTACTGTATATTTAATATATTCTGGACTATGCTTGTAATGTTTTTCTTGGACAATAGATATCTTTTTACTTGTCAGCTTATTGTATGCTGCCTTACATATTTGTTTTTCAAAAACTTTTCATATTGTGTTCGCATAAGTTTCTCTTCTACTCTCTTTTGGCTTTTCTTTTAACAAAGGCTCTAGCATTATTCTAAACATGGTTTATACTTTTCCTAAATACTTGCCATTGTTCTACTGTTGATCCTTTAATATCAATTTTCCTTTTATTTTTTATAATGAATTGATTGATAATGTTTCTTGTGAAAAGATTGTTATTATATAATATTATCATGAGTATTGTATGGTTACTGCCAGTAATTTCCTCTATACTTTTATTGTAAAAATATAATAATAGAAATTTTGTAAGGCTTTATAATATCTACAGTATATAAAATCTATCTGGCTACTGCTAGTAGCATCCTATTTTGTTGAAGTTTTATTCTTTTCTTCTCATATTACTTGCATATCTATAAATGCCTATTCATCTAGAAAGTTGAATAGTTAGATTTTTGGATGCCAAGATGATTTGAATGTTGCCCTGAAAGTTGATGCTCTATCTTTCATAAGATTATATGCAACATTGAAATCTTCTATAATTATTATATAAAAATTCTGTCTATACTTTTCATTGATGAAGTTTTATACTTTCTCTTATACTTTATTACTTTGTCATTTATCAAAGGGAATATAAATCTAAATAATATACAGTATATCTTATTTCTTCTTATAAATATATTGATTGCTATCATGTGTTCTTCCACCTCTTTTACTGATGCTATTTTTTTTCAAATCTTTTCTTACTAATAAGCTAACTCCTGCTTTATAGGGAGTATTTTTGTTGACACTATAGAAGTGTTTATATATCACTTGATTTTGAAAGGCTTATTTCACCTTTGTTTTGATTAGTTTTGTTTAATATAGACCTATAATTCCAATACTTTGCTCTAGTATTTCTTCTATAAGGTTATATTGATTTATTTTATCAATAATACCTTTGACATTGTGTGTTCAAATTTTTATTACTTTCTTTTTTATATCTATGTCTTCTTATTTTTTCTTTTTTACTGGTATTTTTCTATTTATGAATTCAGTTTTTTCCATTTGGAAGAAAGTCTCAAGATCTTAATTATACTGTTGGTTCTTAATACTATTTTTCTTCTGTTATACTTTTCCCTTGTTAGTTGTTTGAATGTTGATGATTTAACTAGTGCTTCTTTTAGAAATGGTTGGCTCTCTATCTAAGTGGGCCTTTTTCTAGTTTATCTATCCTTTTGCCAAGTTTTTCAATTAATTTGCATAATTGAGATACTTCAGATTCCTGGCCTGGGTTTGATTGGAAGTTTCTAATTAGATGTCTTGTTATTTATCTCTCTTGTTGTCTAATATTGATGTCACTGTTTTCTTCTTCTCCTTGACTTTACATCTCTTTATATTAAGTATACCTTCTTTTTCTTCTTAAAGGTTTCCTATTGCTGCCAGTAGCTGGTAAATTCAGTTTTGATATATGTTTATTAGTTCTTATGTGATTATTTCTATTATCTCAATATAATCATCTGTTTTTTTTCTATGACTATTATATTTCTAATTTTCTTTTTTTTCAATAAAATCATTTGAAATATCTAATTCAGATAAGTTGTTTGAATCAATAGATATTCTACATTGATACTACTAGTAGTTTTTCGCACTTCATATTAGTCTTTAATTTTCTATTATGATTTGTTGCTGAAGTAAATCTTTTAAATTTTTCTTATTTTTGAAATATATTACTGTATAATCTTTTGGTGTTAGAGTAATCTTATTTCTTGATATATAAGAGGTTTTTACTTTTGTCTGACTAAGCAATTCAGATATCAGTTCTATAGATTTTCCTTTCATCGTATATAGTCTTAAGAAGTAATACTTTCTTTCTTTAAGTATTTGAATTACTTCTTGATCATTTAGTTTTTTTTGAACTATTACTGATCTTACTTGATTGGCTTTGATCTTGAGTATCCAATATTGTTCCAATTTGATGTACTTATAATATGCAAAGAGATGGATTCTGAATCTTTTTTAGTGAAAAGTCATATGATACTCATGAATATTAACTATTTATTCATATTCTTTATTGTCTTTCTGATTAATTGTTTATTATATTTGTATTTTATATCCATCAATGTAATATACTTTAATCTGTTTTTTGCTAAAGGAAACCTTTCTGACTTGAAAAATCTTTTGTTTAGAGCATATCTTTGAAAGTTTAAATGTGTACTCTTATTTTGATTCATTCTCTTGATAGAGAAGTTTTTCTTTTCTTTTTTATTAATTGATTCTAAACATCATGCTGCATCCTTCTCTTAATTAATATCAAAAGTGATCCAGTAATTACCATTAATAAACTTAGTCTTGAAGGGATTTTGTCTCTAGAAAATACATAAGGTTCTCTTTAGATATTTGATTTCTTTTTCTTTGTTGTTTCCTAATAGTGTAGTTTTGAAATACTCCTAAGTTAATTGAACCTATTTATTTGATGAAGTAGGGATTGACTGTAGAACCTTGTATTCTATTATGTATATTGTAAGAAACATTCTTTGTAATACAAGTTCCTTGAATTGTTTCCTTAATTGTTTCTGCTTCTGTCAGTTTTGTTATACTCTGGTCTTCTATTTCAACTTCTTTAATTGGTTGGATTTCCTCCATTTCCATAAAAGTTGATTGAATATCCATTGAAATATTATCTGTTCTCCTGGATTCTTTTATATTGTAACTTAAGGTATGATTTCCTATCTTGTTTGTTAACATGTTATATATCTTTTTTTCAAGCATAAGAGCTTCGAGGTCTTGTTTCTTGTCTTGTCCCTTTTTCTATAAAGTGATAATATATCTTCTTAACATCTGTTCTTTTGCCAAGATTCCAGAATCTATATTTAATAGAGTGGCTAAGATATTGTCTAATATTGAGGTTGCATGAATTGCTTTTACTGGAATATGTGATTGGTCTCCTGTTTTGTATCTGAGTTTATGTTATAATATTTTGTTTTCCATAGTTTTTATTGGGGATCATAGCTGGTAGTAATATTTCCTAATACTCTAAAAATTTTTTTCTCATATCTTTTCAAAATTCTAATAATATTTTGTTTTTTTGAGTCATGTTGTTACATGAGGTGGATAAACTATTACATGTATTAGATTGTTTTGATGTTTTGATGTTTTTCTTTATGATAATCTGTAAATAGGATACTATATTGGATTATGTAATCAGATTATCTGTGCCAATATATTGTTTCTCCATGTATTTCAGTTTTATGTGCTGATTCTGTTTATCTATATATATATTATTTGTTTATTGCTTATGATATGGTCAGAATAACACATGTTACTTTTTTGTGATATATTGATGTGTCTTGAATTGTTGTTTTGTCACAGCTAGACTATATTCACTTTTATGTATTCATGTTTGCATAATGCGAGTTAATAAATCAGTTGTTATGATTGTTTACTATTAATTTTTACTATTTGATTCAAGAGATTTGAATATTCTTCTAGGTTTTTGAGCCCTGATTTTAACTGATTTATTGGTTTGAATTATTGCTTCTAAAATCTCTCTTAGTGTCTAAAAAGATGCTAACTTGTATTGGCCTGGCTAAGAGCTTTGTGAAGTTGATGTTGAGTCTCAAGAAGCCTATTGTAAATCAGTTTATTCTTACTTTCTCTTCTTCCTTAAGCAAAAAAGGGTATAAAGATATTGTTATTAACTAGCATTGTTCCTTTCTTATTGTCAGGGATCAAATATATATTATATAGAGGGGAGTTATTATTATTGTTATCTCTCCTTGAGATTATTTTTGATAGAAGATTTTTTCTTTAGAAAATTACTATAAAAGAAATTTTCTAAAATTTTAGAGATCAGTAACAATAGAAACTTATTTATATTTTATAAACTAATTTTTTTTTAAAGTTGGCTCAGCCTCCAGTTGATCTTTATTAAAACTTTTACTTAATATTACATTGTATTATCTATTTCAAAGTTAACTAAATTTTATGAACTATATTAGCATATATATTAGGAATTTTAGAAAAAAAATACTTTTTGATTCAGATCTCCCATGGACCTTTACAATCTATTATCCTCTTTTGGAGAACTAACTTGCCTAGGCTAAGTTAGTACCATTTTTCTTATTTTTCAAATTGAAAAAAAAACTGAAAGTTTTCTGTTTTTTTTAATCCAGGTTGACTAAATTTCTTCATCTCCTAGTATGACTTTTTAATGTGTTTTGGCTTCATTTGCCCTTTGCTTTCTTGTCTGTTCTTGTTATCCTCTGAGATATTTTCCACTTGATTAAAGCTTCATATCTCTGCTTTCAGATTGCTTTTATAATTTCCTGGATTTCTTCAAAGCACACCACCAGAATTGGGTTGACTTTCTTTTTGAAAATTCTTGCTCAATTGTTAGCTATATCTTGGAATATCAAGCTTCTAGCTATTATTTGAGTTCAGAGGTTGACTTTCTCCTTTCTAACCTTTGTGACCCATTTTTGTATTCAGAGCTTGCTTCATTTTTCTCTATTCTAAAGAAAGAGTACTATTATCTTTATCATGTAGTTTTCAAAGTCAAAGTCATTTTCTCTATATATGTATACATGCATTTGGTCTTTTATTGCCACCTTGCACCTGATATACTGACCAGATTTGTAAAGGTTACCTCTCCATTTTTGGAGCTTAAATATGGTCGGCAGTTCTTGAATTAAGATTTTAGCCTAAAGATTCTTTGTTGGTGTTTTTCAGTACTCATGGCTTCTGCTGTAATTTTCCTTAATCTCAAGAAGTTAATTATTGCTTTCCAGTCTATTGCATCACAATATTGGTCTATGTCTTAGTTTCTTTCCAGATAACACTATTCCATGATTTGTTCATTTCTAAAATGGTTCTGAACTGCTTTCCTACTTTTGTAGTTGATTGCCTGACCTTTGTACATTAGTTAAAGCATACTCCTATTAATAAGAGTGATTTCTAACTTGATCATCTGCCATTTGAGTCTTGTTCTCTTGGCTTTTGCATCTATTTTGATATATATATGAATTTCATTGCTTGTAATTTTTTTTACCTGAAGTTTGAGATTCCTAAAATGAATTAGATCTTTTGTATGTTCTATCAACTATGTTATCTTACTTTTGTTTTTTGTAACTTTTAAAGCTGTTGCAATTATCTGGCTATTCATGTAAATTGTTACTTCTGTTCTCTTTGGAAAGAAGGCCAGTGTGACCATAACCATATTTAGCTCTACCTCATTTGGTATTGTTTTTCAAAAGATTTTGAAGACTGTTATCTCTGTCTTATTCCCTGTCAACAGGTTTGTTACATGAAATGCAATGGTGTAAAAGTTCCCATAACAGCTTACGTTTATTATGACTTTGACTTTTTGTTACCCTTCCATGCTTTATTGCAGGTGTCTAAGCCTTTTAGACTGATGTTATCCTTAATTCATCGGTATACTCATTTGCATATGTAGGATTTGAGATATAAATATCTTTTAATTCGATAGTGAGGTTATGCTTATATTGGACAAGCCTTGCTTCAATACTGTTTGGGGATGAAAGTAGCTTGGTTACCTTATATAACCTTCTATCTGATATGCCTTATTTATTGCTCCCTGTGACTGCTATTGTATTTTTGCTTAGAAAGTTTATTATATAGATGTTCTCATCCACACTTATATCGATGTTATATCTAGGGCATATCCTTACATAAGAAGAGGAAATATCCTTGATGTAATGTCTTGTTGTAATAGTATTTGTATCTTTCTTCTTTAGTTTCTTCAAGAACAGTTCTTTCTCTACTATCTCTTTTACTATTGCTATCTAGAGATATTTGTTTTTTTTCAGATATCTGCTGCTTATCTTATCAGTCCAGGTTATACTATAGAAAAAGTTCATACCAGGGTGAAGATTAGTTAACCTAGTTGTATAGTCTGGGCATATAGTTCTTATGGTAAGTTATATATTTTATTAATATATATACTATATAGATTTCATATTACTATCCTTTCTAATAATTTTTGAGAAATCTGTATAAACTCAGTATTACATATTGTCTATAAGTAATTATACATTTTTTGAAGTAAACCTATCTATATGAGTAACTATATTTATTCTACCTCTATATATAATTACTATCTATTCAAAAATATATGTGATTTCTTCTTAATTTTTTTTTGAATAATTTTATTTATAGTAAGAGTAGTCAGATTATCAGACTATCGAATTTTTTTTACCCTGGATTTCTTAGTATTTTTAAGTCCTTTGGAATGATTCATGGATTTCTCCTTCCAACAAGGCTTCCTGATAGTCAAATCTGTGAAACTTGGCACAACTATATACCTGAATTATTGAATGGATATCTCAAAGCTAAGACAAGGAACCAGTGATTGTGTTCATTTGATTTACTGTTCCTTTTTTCAGTAGTATGCTACCAGTTTGAATATCTATTCTTCTTATTATCCTTATTTAATAATGTGACTGTATTAAGAAATAATTCTATTCAATTTTGAACATTCAGCCTTATTATAATCCATATATAGTTTAGGCTTATATCCAATTAAGAACTCCAGTCAGCTGTTGATACAAGCTATATATAGAAATATTAGTTATATATGGTTATACAAATAGATAGAGATTGTTACCTACTTTTTTCAGAGATTATCCTCTAAAGGATTTGATCTTGGTTTTTGTAATCTGATCTATGGAATGCTAACCACTGCTTTATAGACCCGTAGATATTATACAGTATTTTATAAACTAATATATTTTATATTAATTAATTATCATTAATAAAAATTTGTATTATTAAAAATTCAGGATTAAATTAAAATATATAAAATTTTCCAAAAAATCATAAAAATAAAAGCTTTAAAAAGTCAATATAATTAAAAAAAAAAATAGATCTTTTTATTATAATTAAATCTTTATAATCTTTTACTTTAAATATTTATAATTAGTTTTTTTTTTAAAAAAAATTTTTTTTTCTATTTGATATCAAAAGTATTACATGATTTTTCTTGATTATCAAAAGTCAAGTTTTTAAGTAAAGAGGTTTGTAATCAAAATAAAAAGAATAAAAATAACTTTTTAAGTTATATTTTAAGTTGTTTTAATAAAAGTATTAAGACTTTATTAGTAAGAAAGTAGATAAACTTTCTATAAATATCTTTATATATCATTAAAGAATTAGTAAAAAAATATTATTATTGTTTTTTTTCATTAAAACACATAATATAACCAGTAGGAGCTTGTTTATATTCTACTACCAATATGTTTTGTGTTAACCAATTACATTTAGCAAAAGCTATATCGATTTTGTGTCACTCCAAAATTTAAGGTCAAGCTGGGTTAAGCAAAATTCCCCAAAAACTCTTAAAAATGAGTGACTTTAAGAGGGTAAAAACAGTGGGAAGGAAAGTTTAATGGTTTAGGCTTTTATTCATCTATTTATTTACTGTACAAAACCTTTATTGCATTTTTGCTTCAGGAGATAGGCTTTTAGTACTTCATTATTGGTTTTTCTTCCTTTTAGAACTTTTTTGCCATAGGTAAAAAAATTATTTCTTGACTTTTTTTAATTATTAAAAGTCAAGTTTTTTTTGAAAAGGAAAATAAATAAGAGAAGAGAGTTGAAAGAAACTCTTGAAATTATTCTTCAAATTGTTTTAAGGAAAGTAATAAAACTTAATTAGCAGAAAAGTATAAAACTTTTTTACGAATGTCTTTTTTGTGTGTTGTTAAAGAATCAGTGAAAAAGTTTTTAGAAAATTATTAGTAAAAGAATATAACTATTTTAGTATCTATATATAATTTTTTTTTAATTCATAATCATGTTATAATAGTTTGTTTTTATTAAAAAATTAAAACAAAATCTATAATATAGTAGTTTACAGACTTTCACAATATAATTAACTCATCTTTATATATAAGTACTCTAAATCAGATTTTGGAAACAATATTACACTTCTCTAATAGATTGGTTATAACTTTTATCTATCAGGATTATTGTCAACTTTTTGTCATTATTAATTGATTCCCAAACCAATAAATTTCTAAGTTAAAAAAGAGAAAAGAAAAAAACAATTGGAGGAAGAGAACAATTTAAGATCTATCAAAAAAGTTCAAAAATGAAAACAATCTTTTCTCAAAAGGGATCTATCTGATTGAAATAGTCTTCTTGCTTTAATTGAATCTAGAAAAAATCTTTTTTTTACTATCTGTAACATCAGACAAGTTAATCTAACTAGTTTTTCAGTTAAGTGAGTATTAAATTGAGATATTTCAAAAAAAGTATTTAAACCTTAGATTTTTTCTATTAAAGTCTTATTACCACCTAAAGAACTTAAATAAGAAATGGGAGTTTGTAATTTACAATATCTATTACTTAGTCTTTTAATATTATAAATATCTTAATTAAAGGACTTAAACTTTTGGGTACTATGATAAAAATAATTTCTAATATTATTGGATAATTATTTTTAGTCATAATATTCATTCTATTTCTATTTTTATCTGTTTATTTATTATTATTTCTTTGATATTCTTTAATATTCTTATTGATATTTAATTAGTATAAATCACTTTATCAAATGTAGCACATGACAAACTCTTTCCACTGATATACATTTTTTCAAAAAATTTTCTTGAAAAACTCACAAAAACTCTTCTACACAAAAGCAAGCCTTAGAGAATACAACTATATACTTCTAGAAACAAAATCTACTTTGCAACAATAGAAAAAAATTTTTGTTTACCTTGAAAAACAGATATCCCTAAATAATTTTTAATTTTAAAAAAAAGAAAAAGCAAAAACAAACTAATTCACAATAGACTTCTTGAGATCCAATCTTAATGTCACAAAGCTCTTAGCCAGGCCAGTACAGGTTAATACCTTTCTAGGCACTAAGAGAAGTCTTAGAAGTAATATATTACACCAATAAATCAGCACAACCTCAAAACTAACTGAAACCCAGGAGGATGTCCAAGTCTCTTTGATCAAATAGTTAAAAGATTACAACAACACAACAACTCCTGATCAACTAATTTACATTATACAAATACGAACATGTTAACTTTCTATCTGGTTGACATGTATCAAAGCAAGTTAATTGATTTATAACAAAACAGTAGGACATGACAGATTAACAAACTAAAATATGTATGATCAACCCACACATGTTATCTAAAGCAAGATCAACAATTGGTCACAGTCAATTATGTGTTAATAAACAAATATTGGACATATAAATCTATAGAAACCATATTTCATAGACTTCCTAATATCAATATAGTAACTTATTGTCATATATGTCAAATGGAAAAATAATACATAACAGTATTTTTCAATTATGTGATTAAAAAGATACTTATACAATAATAACACATGTTAAATTTTTTGTGTATCATGTGACAACATGTCAACAAAAGAATAAACAATGATTAAGATTCTAGAGAGAAAGAAAAAGGTGCTATTGAAAGTATTGAGAAAGATAGCTTTTCATCAAGATTCTCAACAAGTGCTCTGAGAAACAAGAATAATATAGTATAAGCTAAGACTAACAGTAACTAATCAATCCCACATTCCTGTTAAGTTAATACATGTTTTCTCAATACTAGATAATATTATTACCAATTTATTGAAAATAGATCCATTGGTGATGACAAAAGAATGTATGTTGTGGTAATATATATTTACTTTCTGGGAAAGAGCAAGGTAAAAAGGAAGATTTGAAAGCACCTATGCTAAAAGAAAAGGTGTATAATATATTGCAAGCAAGCCAGTAATATAGGTATCTAGTTCTAATCAAGTTGAAGTTTCTATGATGGAAAGCACCACAATAGACATTCCATCAATTTCTACAGAACTCAAATAAGTATACTCTATTAAAGAAGTCATAATAGAGGATAGAGAAGTAGTAGAACAAATAAAAATAGAAGTGTTAAAAGAAACAGTGCAAGGAAGCTATATTATAGATAGCATGTCTTATAATATAAGAAATAGGATTCAAGGGACAATAGTAAAGCCATTTTTCATAAAACAATAGGGATCAATCAAGGTAGGAATACTCCAAGCTATATTGCCAGGAAAAATAGAAAAGAGGGAATCATATATATTAAAGGAGTTCTAAAAATATCTAAACGAATAAATTCCTTTAAAACAGAATTTATTAATGATAACTATTGGATTACATTTGGCTTTGATAAAGAAGAAAATACAGCAAAATGTTTGGAAACTGTTAACAAAAAAGAAGCTGAGAACTTTATACTTAGAAGAATGGAAAAATATATAAGTACATGATCAGCCTTCCAAAGATATACTCAGAACAAAAAGTTCTTCAAACCAGAAAGCTTTTTATTAGCTAAAAATAGATCAAATATATTATATTAGTAGATACAGATTACAATCTTGGCAAATATGTGATTAGACAAACAATGAAAGAATTTGGAGAGATTATCAATATTCATGAATATAGAATATTTTTCTATCTTTCTATTAAAAATGGTTCAAAGTTCACCTTTATGCTTATTGAGAATATATCAACTTGGATAAGGAATGGATAATCAAGATAAAAACCAATCAAGTATGGTCTGTGATAGTTCACAAGAAACAAAATGATCAAGAAATTACTCAGATTATAAAAGAGAAAAAAAGATACTCCTTAAAACTTTATGGAGTTAATGGATTATTACAAAATCTATATAAAAAGCCTTAAACTATATAAAGGTTAAGACCTTTTATATATCAAAAAACAAGATCACCTTGATATCAAAAAACTATACAGTAGTGTACTTTGAGAATAAAAAAGATTTAAGAGAGGCACTCCAACATCAAATAAAGATCAACAATTAAAGGCTAGGTTAGAGTGCAAAGAATCATTATTATCACAAAGTGTCAGCTGATCTGGCTAGGTCAGGTAATATATACAGTATATAATGATTAAAGAAGCAAGGAAACAAGATTGCAAAAGTTGAGATAGAGCAAGTGGAGATAGAAAAAGTATTGAATATATCATGGTAACTAAAAAAGAAGCTATACTAGTAGTAAGACTCAGAAGAAACATAATTGGTCAGGAAACAGGAGAAGTATAATGAGATCTATACTATCCGTAATTGGTAGCAATAGATAACCACTAAGAAGGTTGAGACACCAGGAAACAAATCAAGTTTCACACTAGGCTTTATAATATTTCTCAGAAACAGATAATGAAGCTTTGGATACTAGGTGATATCAAAAGTAAAAAAAAAGATGGGAAACAAGAAGCCTAAGATCAACTGTAAAGCAAGAGTCAGAGGTAACCCAGTTAAGCAAAATATTAAAAAAGCTTAGTAAACAACTAGACAAACTAGAAAAAGGTCCACTCAAAAGGAGGGACAACTGTTCCTAAAAAAGACACACTAGTTTAATTACAAAAAGAAAAGAAATGTCAGCTCACCATTTCCAAGCCAAAAATACAAAACAAGAGCAAAGCATGACAAATAGAGAAGAACAATAGTAAATAGTAGCAAAGTAATCAAAATCTTAATACTTTCCTGCAAATAGAAAAAGATAAATTTCTAGAAAGAAATGGAGAGGATCAACAGGTAGAAAAAACAAAAGAGGAAGATATATAAAAAAAAATAATTAAAATAGAGATACATAATATTAGAGGCATTACTGATAATACAAATCAGTATAGTCTTATAAAAGAAATGCAGGAACAAGGCATTGGAATAATGGGATTATGTGAAACAAAACTAACCAATGCAAAGGCAAAATGAGCCTTTTAGAAACAAATAATCTTTAAGCATTTTTATAGTATCAATAAGGACACTCCATATAGTATAGAAGTTAGTCTCTTAATAAGAAAAGATCTGGAAGAAAAAGTAGTTTCAATAAAAAAGGCAGAAGGATACATAATAGCAGTTAATATGCTTATGAAATAAAACAAGATGTATATCATCCAGATCTATATTTTCTCAGTCAAATAATGAAACATAAAGGTACAGAAGAGAAGACAAAGCTTTATTAAAAAAAAGAATAGATAAGGTTTTTATATAATAGTAATGAGAGACTTTAATGCTGTATACAGCTCTGCAAAAACAGGATATCAATATCTAGAACTAAATTTAAACTATTTTGGTGCCCAGAAATACTGCTATTCAACTTTTTAGATAAATGGTCCTTCCTTGATATATAAGCTATATAGAAAGGAAAAGATAAAACTCCAACAAGATGGGATGCTACTAGCAGTAGTTGGATTGATTATATATTGATTATATATAGATATTTCAAAGCTTTACAAACTATTCAATACACAGATTCGATAACCAAAGTATAGAGGAAACAATAGGAAGTGATTATACTATGCTAGTGCTAATAATGCATGATGCCAATCTCTTTACAAGAGATATAAAAAACAAGCCTTCTACAAAGAATAAACAAAGAATTGATATAAAGGAATCAACACCTAAACAGTAAAAGGCATTTAGTAAAACATCAGGAAATTTTTTTGATGGAGAACTTCAGAGATGAGATCTCCACCTGTTAAAAATTTTCTAGAAATTTTTGAAAAAAACTTTGAAAACTTTCAAAATTTTTGAAAATTTGTAAAACAAAAATAATTTCATTAATTTATTAATAAAAAACTTCAAATATTTTTTATTTTAAAAAATTTCAGAAATATTCAAAGTAAAAATTTTTTTTTTTTTTTAACCTGCAATCATGCCATAATGGCATGTCTTTATTGAGATATTGAGAAATACCTAAATATTTTATAGACTTTTACAAAGTGACTAACTCATCATTATATATTATTAGTTAAAGGACTATACTACTTAAAAAATATGAGAAGTCCACTAAACTAGTTCGGACTAAACAAAACTAAGTCTAAACTATATACTCTAAGTCAGATTTAGGAAACAATATTTCATTCTCCTAGTAGCTTGACAAAAGTGCCTCTAAGTCAACCAGGATTATCACCAACAGTTTGTCACTATAGATTATCCCGAGAAATAATGAATTGCTAAAGCTGGCACTGGGAAATAAAGAGAAAAAAGAATGCAAATCAAAGCCCTCCAAAAGGTTCTTGCTCTATTTTACAGTTTCTTCTCGAAAGAAGTTTGCCTGATTGGGATATTCTCTAAGCTTCATGATGTTTAAGGAACTTAGCCATTCCTGAAAGTGACTTCAAGAAAAACATTTGAGGAACTTATTCTTCTTCCAATGTATGGATTCACTTATCGCTATTGAGGCTAGCACTATATTATGGAAGAGTTTGCCTAACTGGGATAAAGAAATCTTTTCAAGAACTTTGCCTGACTGGAATAGAAGCTTGAAGACCTCAGCTTTTGTCCAAGAAAGTCTTTTCATGACCTGAGGAACTTAATGAGAGATGGAAGTTAAATCTTCTTTTCATATCTGTCACTCGCCTTTCGGTATCATAATTGTTTCATGAAGGGGGAACTTATACAATTAGAGAGGACACTTTTTCTAGAACTTTCTTTCCTACATTACCAATGATGTATCGAGACATGTGAGTGTGACCAATAGAAACTTGTTTACATTCCAAAAACTGATGTGTTTTGTATTAGCCAATCACCTTTGATGAGGATTTGTACTATCAAAAATTCAAGGTCAAACTAAGGTAGGCAAAATTCCTCAGAAAACCATGAAAATGATAGCTCTAAGAGGTCCACAAGTGGTTGGAAGGGGAAAAATAAGTCCTTCTGTCATCAAAAACCTCTATATATTTCTCGCTTCAAAGGTTAAATAGACCTTCAGGTACTTCATAGTCAGTTCTTCTTCCTTTGAAAACTTTCTTGCCATTGGTATCAAAGGTATTGCTTGACTTTTATTGATTACTAGGAGTCAAGTTTTTGAGTGAAGAGGTTTGTAAACAATAGGGGAAGGATAGAAGTGACACTTGAAGTCATACTTCAAGTTGTTTTAAGAAAAGTATTAAGACTTTATTAGCAAGAAAGTATAAAAACTTCTTGTGAATATCTTTTTTGTGTGTGATCAGAAGATCTGCAGAAAGAGTTTTTTTTTTTTTGAAGTTTTATTATTATTTAGTTGTCAGAATAGTGTTATTATATAACTTTCAAGTTGAATTTTCTATATACTTTTGAGCTTATAGATTTATTTGTTATATATACAACTATTTGATATTGTTCTATAAATTAAAACTTTGTTTTTGAAAGCTTTTCTATATATGACTGTTAGATCATTACAAACTTTCTTGTTCAAGTATGTATATTATATTCTGTATTCTATATAAAGAATTGGAACTCTATTGATAATATATCTGGCATGTTTTTCAATTAGGCTTTTATTATTAATTTCCTGAAGTACTGTTCTGATCTCTGATTAATAGTATTCCAATTGTTATGTCTTCTTCTTAATTAGATACTCAGAAATCTTGCTTAGTTGTATTTGTTCAGTTTCTTGATTATTAATTTATCTATTCTTGCATAAACTATGCTTGAGTCTGTACTATTTTGGTTGAAGATTAGGATGATAGATTTTTCATTATTTATTTGTAAATAATTTACTTGATAGAATTGTTGGTATCTTTCAAAATAAATTTTATATCAGCTTTGGATTTGACAATCCAAGTAGTATTGTCTATATATACTATTACTGCTTGTTTTAGAGAAAGTTTTGCTTTGAGATATGGTTTTAGAAAGTTCAGTATCTATTCTTCCTCTATTGTATATTCATAGTTTGGATTTTCTTATATTTCGTATAATAATATATTATAGAAAATCCTTTAAAGTAGAAGTGAGATTCTTTTCCCTTGATCTATTCCATCACTAGCTATAACTCAATTTGAAAGCTTTGTCAAAAAATTTTTTTTTGCATTTTCTGTTTTCAAAGAGATCTGTGATCAATTGTCTACTAATAACTGGAATATAGATTCTATTCATGGATCTTTCTAACATATTGAGGCTAATCATATTATATACTTTGACTGTATCCTAAAAGAAAATCTATAGTTTTTTTTTCTTTTCTCTGGCTTCTTCACAAATACTGTTTAAAAGTTGAATAGGTTTAGCTATATCTTCTTTTTATAAGCTAACAAAATTAGGTTCATATATGATTTTATACTTTTTACATATACTGGCAAGTCTATTGGTTAGTATTTTGATAAAGCATTTTCTTATTGTCTTTAGCAATATTATGGATCTTGTATTGCTTAAACTATAGTTCTATAGTTTTGACTTGGGTATCAGATAGATGTTACTTTCTTTTCATTTTCTTGATATATGGTCCATCTTAATTATCTGATTATATAGTTGCTTAAGAGCTTTTTTTCTTTAAAAATCTAGGTTTTTAAATATTTCATAACTTATATGTGATGGACTGAATACTTTCTTTTTAGGAAGATTTCTTGGTGTTGTTTTAATCTCTTCCATTGTGATTTTTTTCTGCAAAAAAAAATATTATACTGGATTTATTCAATCTTTTGATTGATATTCTCTTTTATATTCAAGGTTAAGACTTTTATAGTTAATAATTCACTACTTAAAAATTTTTTAGTAATAATCTTCTATTATTTATTTGATTGTTTATAGATTTATAGTTATATATTCTTCTCTATTTTTATTTTTGATTTTAACTCGATCTAAGGTTATCTTGAGTCTTTTTTAGTTTGGCAGAAAATATAACATTCATTTTTGATTACTTTTGAGATTTTCATATCAGGTTTCAAGTATTTTATTAATCTGGCTCTTGATATATAAACTTTCTTTTTTTTTACAGGCTATTCTTAATGTGCGTTTAATGTTGGAGATATTTTTTAGCTGTACTTGGATTTCTTCCAAGAACAGAAGAGCTATAAGATTTCAATTCTCTGTTTTCTTGCATAGTTACTTGTGTAAGTTTGTCTCTAATGTTTGTATCCCAACTGTAATAAGTCTTTTTTAGTAGATAATAGTTCTTTTATACTCTTGTTTATTTACTGGCAAGTCAAATATTTTCTTATCTAGTATTAAATATATTTATTTCTTTTTAAGAGTTCTATATGCATCTTTGATAAAAATGTTTTTGAGTTTTTGCTATAGTTTCTATTATGCCTAATCCAACTTTGTTTAGATTTAAATTAAATTTTCAAAGTATGGATATAGTTAGTCATATTCTATTATTTTGATTTTAGTCCAATGTTTAAATTTTTTCCATTGTATTAGTGTTGATTTGACAGGATTGAAAATCTTTTTACCTTGTATTCTTTTTTTAATTTTTATATTGTTTATTTCTCAACAAGTTATTATTTGTTAGCCTAATTAGAAGAAGTGTATGATTGCTATTTATAACGGACTCTATTAAAATATTCTTAAAATTGTTTAGGTTCTCTTGACTAATGTTAGTTGTGAACCAGATATAATTAATTCTGCTATAAGCATTATTGTTAAATTATGTGTATGTGTTTTTGTTTCATTCACATATATTATAGATATCAATAAAGTTTCAATCTTCTAAGAAGTTGAAGATCCAATTTCTGCTTTTTTATATCATGTTATTTTCTTTTCATATGGGAGTCAATCTATTATTGAATTTTCTGTTTTTTCAAATTATAAGTAAATTTAATATATACATAGTTTATATTTTTTTGAAAGAAAATTTGTATCTTTAATATAATCTTTTATTTTTTCAATTAACTCCAGTTTCTTTTCATATGTCTTGTTTTTAAGAAGGTCCATATCTAATTCATTATATTTGATATTATTACAACTATAGAAGAATTTATATGTTTTTTGAAACTTAAATATATATTATATTGCTTTATTTCTTAGTTTTGTTTCACTAATATTCATAATTTCTATATCTAGTTCTTATATCTTGTTATATACTGTAAATACTATTGGTCCAATATTATATTTATATCTCTTACATTGTATGTTCCTATAGTTATAGTTTCTTCTATAGTAAATTATAGTATATTATTATAATATATTGTTTGTTTTTTAAGGTTTTTGTTAATAGTATTTGTTTTGATTGATTTGATGAAGTTGTTTAGATATTGTATAGTGATAGGAAGATTGTTTAAAAAGAATATATTAGTTGTTGAATTGTTGTTTTTGAAATTGTTTTTAATCCAAGAAGTACTAGATTCTTCTTGTGAATCTTGTTCTTCACTGATGCTCCCTATTTGAATTGATATAATATTTAGGAACAATTTACTCTTTTCTATCTTATAGATTCAAAATAGAGTTGAATCTCTTTTTCAATATAACTTATTCTACTGTTTAGTTTGTTTAAGCTATATAAAATTTGTTGCAATAAGTTTTATTCTGATCTAAATTCAGTGATCATATTATCGAAGATTCTGAAACTGTATTTTCCATATCTTCTTTTCTGTATGTTAATTAGTTCTTTATTGCTTCTTCTTACTGATTGTTGATTATATCCTTGTCTTGAATTTCTTATATTTATTATATAGAATCTTGATCTTCTTTTTCTAAATTTTATATCAAAGTTTTTTGTGTTATATCCAAGATTAGATTTTTATATAGGGGTTTCTCTCCATATAAACTTTCTGTTGAATTTAATATTTTTCCACCTAGGTAATTATTATATTAATTTGTACTAGATTTATCTGTTTCTTTAAGATAGATACTATTAGTTCTGTGTTTTATTTTTTTATATTTCTTTTGATGTGAAGTGTTTACTTCTTCTATAGTTTCATTCTGTTATTGTGTATCTATCTTGAAATATTTCTTGACACTTCAAATGAGTTTATATCTATGCATGAAGATATATTATTTAAACAAGCTCTTTAACAACATACTAAGAAATAAAAACCTTCCCAAAGCTTGAAAATAATTCGTCATTATATTTCTGTTAAAAAAACTTATCTGGTTCTACAAATTAAATGATATAAGATTGATTGTCTTATAGAAACAATTAGAAAATTTTTTATCAAGATTCTCAACAAATGATTATAATTGGTAATAGCTAAGTTTGATATTTTATTGTTATTTAATTTTGCTGATATAAAAAATCAGAGTACTCTCGAACCATTGACTATTATCAGATTACTTATTAGTATCTTCTCAAATTTTGGCAAAAAATATAAGTTAGTATTATTTGATATTTTAAAGACATATAACTTGGTCAATTTCAAGAGTCTTGAGTTTGCCATAAATAAAATAAATTTATCTTCAAAATTCACAAATATTATCATGAAG
Source organism: Acaulospora colombiana (assembly GCA_910592055.1). Lineage (NCBI taxonomy): Eukaryota > Fungi > Glomeromycota > Glomeromycetes > Diversisporales > Acaulosporaceae > Acaulospora > Acaulospora colombiana. The sequence goes on from CAJVPT010000408.1 coordinate 26,703, forward strand.
CAATTGACAAATTGGTCACTTCAGTTTATCTTCTACTACAATCTGACCTATTCCATATAAGTCTCACAAGAACTGAACCAAGGAAAAACCATAGCATTACTATTATACAAAATACCCTATATTCAACAATAATATTTTTATCTATATTGATGATGTTACAATCTTTATACAAAACTTAGTGACACTACAAAAAGCAACTGATATATTTACATCATTTTTTAAAATGAATCTTATAATTTGCAATAAATTAAAGACTGATTTAATAACAAATCACTCTTGAAAAAGCAATAAATAAAAACAATACTTAAAAGTTGAGAATATAGAAATCATTTTCAAATCATTTGAACAAGACATCAAATATTTAGAAATTTATTTATTTGACAAGTCCTTTGAGTTGTCAACAAAATGAAGACTTTTAAATAAATTCAATAAATTTATCAATAGTATTGCTAGTCAAAAAATATGAAATGGTTCTATTACAAAGCAAGTATTACAATGGATCATCTCAGTTCAGATTAATTATGCTCTTTAAATAACATTATTAAGAAAACACATATAAATACATTTCAAACATTATTCAACAAAGAAATAAAAATGAAACTGAATATAAAATGTACCTTATTAAATGGAGCCTATTTCTCTCAAGCCAGAATTAATTCAATAGCTTTCAAGGATCAAAAAACAATAATTATGATCAAAATATTAGCCACTATTCTAGTAAACAGAAAAATTACTCTTTTCATCCAATAAAAGATCTTATCAATTCAAATTAGCAGTACAATTTGGTTATGCTTAATTTGTTATTTTCAATATTTTGAATAATTATGGATCAAAGAAGCAGCCCAGATCATAGCAAACTACAAAATCAATATCTGTCCAAATCTATGTCCTTTTTCACACAAGAATGCATAGTTGCATCTAGGCCTTCATATCAAAATAAACAATACAACAACCCTATATTTATTAAGACACAATATTAAAATAGTCAGATAGATCACACAATATAACAAATCCAGCTTAAATTCATAGGACGAGCTTTATACAAAGATAGGATAAATTACTTCTAGTTACATCTCTAGTTGATATATCAATTTCAAATAAAATCTTTTCACAATAACTAGCAACATACTATCTCTTTCCAACCAAAAATCTCTTCTTCTTTTTTTTTTTTTTTTTTAATCTGCAATCATACTGTAATATCCTATGTTTATTAAAAAATTAAAGTAAATTTCAATAATTTACAGACTTTTACAAAGTGACTAACTCATCTTCATACATAAGTACTCTAAGTCAGATTTTGGGAACAATATTATACTCCCCTAATAGATTATAATAACCTTTATCTATCAAGATTATTACTAACAGTTTGTTATTGATGATTGTTAAAAAATCAATAAATTTCTAAGCTAAAAAAGAAAAAAATGAAAATGATTGAGAAAAAGAGACAATTTATGGCTTATCAAAAAAATCCAAAGATAAAAACAACCTCTTCTTAAAAGGGATCTGTCTGATTGGAATAGTCTTTTTAATTCACTTGAATTTTAGAAGAAATCTTCTTTTTTACTACCTGTGACATTGTACAAGTCAATTCAATCAATCTTTCATTTAAGAGAGTACTAGATTGAGATATTTTGAGGAAAGCATTTAGTTCTCAGCTTTTTTCTATCAAAGCTTTATTATCACTTGAGGAACTTAAATAAAAGATAGAAGTTTACAATCCACATTATCCATTACTTGGTCTTTTGATATTATAGAAGTTTTCATTAAAGGACTTAGACTTTTAGGGACAAAAATTTTCAAAATCTTCTTTTTAATCATAAATGATTTTTTTTTTTTTAACGCTAGCTCATCCATGCATCATGGTACTGTTTTATTATAATAAAGATCATATCTGAGAACAACCGGGATAAATAATTACCTGTACTGTCTAAGGATTTACAGATTAACGAATAGTACAAAGAGCTAACTATTTACGTCGCACCTAACCAGGATGAGGCAACTACATAACCGTTTAGTCTAGATATTTCTCTTTACTATAATAAACTAACTAGACACTCAAGACTTGATTATCTAGACCTATTACACCATGACACTCTCTAGGTCCTAAAACCACTGAGCGGCTTATCGCTATCTACCAAAAAGGGGAGCTAATGTGCTAAGAATTCACCTAAGATACCCAGCACCACTGATATTGGAACCCCTTATATAGAGCCTTAACTCCACTAACACTAAAAGAAAAAATTTTAAAAGAGGGGAGGAGTGTGTATGAATCTTGTCCAATGGATGTTGGTAATGGTGTTGTTATTATTGGTTTACAGTGAAGAGATAGGTATATTAAAACCCTTCGAAAAGATAATACTTAGGTTGTCAGTTTTCATTAGTTGAATAGGAAATGAGGGAGTTGTTGTTTATCCAATGTGTCCTATTGCAATTTGTTCTTTCTTGATAGCCAATGACATAGGAGATTTCATGTCCTGTATTCACCCGCACTAGGCACAATGATTTATGATGGACCCCAGGTTCTTATAGAGCTAATAAATGCATTCAGACATGTGAGGTAACAATAGAAGGTCGTTTATCAATCTTGTCCAGCATGTTTCATGTCAACTAATCAGAGTTGATGAGATTCGTGCTATCCAAAATTTCAGGGTCAAGCAAAATTTCCCAAAAAGCCATGAAAAAGGTAGCTCTAAGAGGCTACAACACCAGTCAAAGGGTAGAAAAGTAAGCCCTTTGACTGGAACAGAACCTCTGTTATCTCCACCATAGCTGAAAGATGAGAGATACTTCAGTATTGGTCCTTCTTCCTTTAGAAACTTTCTTGCCATAGGTAGTAAAGGTAGGAGCTGAACTTTGCAGATCACAGGAGTCCAGTTTGTTCAAAGAAGATTGTAAACAAGAGAAAAGGAGAGGTGTGAAAGTTCTCAAGAAGCTCTTGAGTTGGTTTAAAAAAAGTGGTAAAACTTTATTAGCATGGAAGTATTAAAACTTCTTGTGAATATTTTTTTTGTGTGTGGTCAGAGGATCAGCAGAAAGAGTTTGATTCAGAAAGCATCTATTGCATTTTTTTCAATCATAAATAATATTATCAGTACATATGAATATAATCAATAGAAGTTTGTTTATATTTTAAAAACTAACATGTTTTATATCAGCCAATCACCTTTGATAATGAATTGTGTTATACAAAATTTAAGGTCAAATTGAAGTAGACAAAATTTTCTAGAAAACAGTGTAAGTAAAAGCTCTAAGAGAATCAAAACAGTCAAAAAAGAACAAAATAAGTCTTTTTACTGTAGAAAACCTCTATAAATCTCTTATTTCAAAGATTAGATAGGCCTTCAGATACTTCACAATTAGTTCTTCTTTCTTTGAGAACTTTGTTGCTATTAATATTAAAGGTATTACTTGACTTTTCTTGATTACTAGAAGTCAAGTTTTTGAGTGAAAAGGTTAGTAAACAAAAGGAATAGGGTAGAAGTAATTCTTGAAGTTATACTTCAAGTTGTTTTAAAGAAAGTATTAAAACTTTATTATCAAAGAAATATAAAAACTTCTTGTGAATATCTTTTTTGTATATGGTTAAAGAATTAGTAGAAAGAGTTATTTTCAACCCAAAACTTTTTTTTTGGATATTTAAAAATATAAACAATATAGAATTTATAAAAACAAGAAGGAATTACAATAACAAAGAAATAATTAAAGGGCAATACTATATCATAAATAAGAACATACACCATCTAAATCAGTATTAATGTTATACTCAACCTTGTATTATAAGCAAATTTATCGAAATATTCAAATCAATGTAGCACAAAAAAATAACAATCTTTTTTACCTCCTTAACAACCTAAATGAAATTGATATACAACTTATCCCCAAATGAAATTGTTCTAATTCAATTATGGCCATTAATTTTTCAAGTAAATGTCTTCACAAATATAGTAGTAATTCCAAGAATCAATAGAATTGAAGTAGAAAACAATAGCAGTTTACAATTATTTCCCTATATATATATATATATATTTTTTTAACCCACAGTCAGGTTAGCATGGCATGTCTTTATTGTATATATACAAAGATATTTACAGGATATTTTGAC
>CAJVPT010000409.1:0-30786 GCA_910592055.1 Acaulospora colombiana
TAATGACACGAGCACGTCCTGCATGGACAGATTCTCAAGTAAGCACCATCGTTTCAAGAACAAATTGTCGTCAAACAGCATTCTATTCAATGACCTCAAGAACTGAGATATGCTAGACACATTCTGATCAGTGAATCCACAGAAAAGAGAATACACATGGGACATTGAAGCGGAAACAGCAAGCAGAATCGACCAGGTATGGATAACGCAAAACGGATATGTGAAACTCTTCTCTATAGAAATCAAGAATGAGTATAAACAGATATATGAGAGTGATCATAGAATCACGATTGCCAAAATACAGCTGTTCCTTCTCCTCCTCAGGAAGAAGAGAAACATTCAAAAAGCACCCAATGCTTAGTACAACTGGTCAGGCACAAGTTCGGCACAATGGGAGAAGTGAACCAGACATATAAAAAAAGAGGTGGAGGCCTGTAAAAGACCATTTGAACCCAGAACAGATGTTGATAAGCTATGGTGCAGCCTAAGAGTGGTTATCCTCAAGGCAACAAGCCTACATATACCGAAGTTCAAGTAGATACAAGTTAAAATGTGGAACAGATAAGAAACGCACATAAGGGTCACATCGTCAAGTTAATCAGACTAAGTCAACTCAAAAAACTCTTGACAGAAGCAGCGAACAAAAAGCCTGGGACCAAAACAAGGGATAGAATCACAAATCTGGCATGGAACAATAGACTAGAGCTCCCAGATGAGTTAGAGAGCCCAGGGGACTTTGAAGCAGCCAGAGTTAGGGTAATTAAGGAAGTCAAAAACATCAAGCTCAGTTTATACAGACAACAGTGTAAAGAAAACAGTACAAGAATTAAAAAGGCCATCATCAATCAGTTAAATTGATTTGCCATAAATAAGAAGAGGATGATAGACAGTTTTCTCGAGAGGAAAAGATGAAAGATCAAATTAGACAAGTTGATAATAAAGACTGATAAACCAAACATTATCCTAGATAAGAAAGAAATCAGGGCACGAGTATGGAGCCACTTCAAGGAATGGACCAAGAAATCCACCCTGATTGACCCTCTATAGGAATGGCAAGAGGAATACACACCTCTACAATGAATTGATGCAGGTTGGTATAAAGGAGTCACCCAAGACTTTTCGATGCTGGAAATAACCAACATCATATCTAAGGCAAGCAAAATATCAGTATCTGGTTTCTCGCAGATCCTATACATAGCACTGTATCACCTTGGTCCAAAGGCGATTAGGAGCCTGAAGGTGATCTTTAACACAGTCCTTCAAAAAGAAGACATACCCGCTGAGTGAAAAAGAGGAACTATATACCCAATCCCGAAGACGTATAATTGAGGCAATGATCTCACCAAAGTTAGGCCCATTACACTTCTGAAATCAGTCAAGAAAATCTTCATCAAAGGATTGGTCAACAGGCTATCCAACATACTAACAAGGCATGAAATATTGTCGGAACACAACTGGGCAGCATTACCAGGGACAAGCATCATAGAACCTATTTTCACAATTAACTCAATTATTGAAAACACGAAAGAGAACAACAAAGAACTATGGATTCTCTTTCAAGACATGAGTAAAGCATATAACAACGTGGACCTGCATATCTTGGTGAAAGCCATATGAAAAATCAAGCTCCCGGAGCCCCTCATTAACATCATTATGGAGGGTTTCAACAACTGGAAAAACACAATGATTACAGGTGGTGGGAATCATCGACCCATACACAGTCAGGAATGAAATCGACCAAGGGGATGCTATATCACCACTCCTCTGACGAATATACTATGAACCACTGATCAGCATAATTAGCAGGATGCATGGATACAAAAGCATGAATAAAAATTATGAAAGGACACAACTCGCCACCTCCTGAAGCACCACCAACACATTAGTCATGATATACATGGATGACACAGCATGGATCGCTGGGAACCATAAACAATTGGAAGTTATCACCAGCACAACTAGCTCCTTCTACAACTTTGCTCAAGTAAAAGTAAACCCGAGCAAGTCAGAGCTCATTGTAATCAACAAAAAATGAGAGGCCGAAATGACCTTTTAGCAAGACATGATTAAAGCATCCACTAGTGCAATCTGGTACCTGGGAGTTTGGTTCGACCGAGATGGCAGAAAGAAACATCAAGTAAGCTTGTTTCACCAGACTATCACGAATCTTGCAAACCATTTGCTCTGAAAAAAAGTATAGGACAAACAAATCCAATACTTAGTCAACCATGTAATCCTACCCAAGTTGGAATATTTGATACAAGACCTTTGCCTAATAGAGGTCAAAACTGACCTTATAGACAGAAAACTGAAAAGGATAATAAACCATAAAACTAGATTTTCTATCTTGGCCCCGAACTCAATCTTCTACAGTAACTTAGGCTACAATGTTTTCAGCCTTGGAAACCGCATGCTTCAGAAGCACCTGACTATCATCGAAGCTCTTACAAAGCAGTCAATCATGTTGGCAGATTATGCAGAGAATGAATAATGTACCTTCAGCGGGCAGCCTGGTCAGAAACTAGTATTCTGGAGGCATACACAAAGATCTATGCAACAGGCAAAAACTTTGTACAAAATAGGCTCATTCGTGCACAGAAGCAAGGTCTGTTCTTTACAGATAGAGGGTATAAAAAGCTGGTGACAAAGGAAGAGTTGATATCAATCGAAGATTACATGGGAAGAAAATGGTATGAAAAATACAGAGATAAACTTAGAGTTAGCAACCTTAGATAGATTGAACAGTTCGTTAACTACAACAAAATCAAAACAATAAGCTGGATCCAGATATATTACACAAGCTATCGAAATGTATGGGGTGATAGTCCCATTTCTATAAAAAGATCATCAATAAAATAACCACAGGAACAATTAATCCAGGCTTTGCAACAAGACTGACAAATCTTTATCCAGGAGTCAACCCCTTTCACAACATGGTCTGGGTAGAAAAATGAAGCAACAGATCCCTGAAGAAGCACAAGTTAATCTGGATTGCTGCTGAAGGAAACATAGGTGAGGAAGAAATACTCATAGGTAGACTGAGAAAAAAGGACATGAACACAATGATGGTCAGACACTACACCCGGCAGCCACACTCATCCTACATAATACCATGTATCAAGTGCGACATTAACAAATCAATTACTAATGATACCTGTATCATAGAAATGGCAAACAAAGACTTGATCGCAATCCCAGGAAAGAACAAGCAAAGCACCACAGATCAATGTGAAAGCAAAGTGACAGAGTTTCTAACATCACCACAAAGTATAAAACCAGAATGAACCACTAGAGAAGTTATGAATCTTGGGACCTTGAAGATATCCACGTTTCCAGTCACATTTGCACAAAGGGTTGGACTGAATGGATTGGGGATAAGACAACCAAAGTGAAAATCAGCCAACTCCAATAGAACACGAAAGAATGGCAGAGAGTTAGAGTTACGATGGATGTGAGTTGCTACAAGAGATTTCATACAATCACCTTTCAGGTTGAAAACCTTGAATCTGGGGAAAAAATGGAAATTGCATCTTTCAAGATCCTACAAAGGATATCACCAAACGAGGTTGAGCTTAATGCAGTCATAGTAGCCCTCATATTTCTTCTACATGGAACAGAAGCAACTATAAACATGGATAGCCAGATGGTATCCACAGTACTGGCAGTTAACAGGAACAAGGGCAAAATAGCAAGACTCACAGAATATACAAAAGATCTTGCGAAGCTAAAGAATATCAATATCAAAGTGAAAAAGATCCGAAGAAATGGCAACCTGACCATCACCAAAGTAGATGTGAGATCAAGTGAGCAAGATCTAAATGGCAAACCACACGTCTCGATATAACACCACTCAATAGGAAAGAACTAGTGCTAGCATATAAGGATGGGATTACTAATTTTAATGCCAGAGAAGCTGTCCGTAACCATTTCAGAAACAAGCAGGTTACCGATTGATGTAGTTTAGAGAGGAATCAGAACCTCACACTACTCAATAACAGAATTGACTGGGAAGCATCGATGGACTACCTATATTTTAAAAGGATAACCGTGGACTCGACAGACATGGAGGATCATCAACGTAGAACTTTTAAATTGAAGTTCTGGGCACAGGAGTTACTGACAATGGTTAAACTACATTCTAGAAGAAGGAATTTATACAAATTCAACAGATGCGTCAGATGCAATGTGGCTACCGAGGACCAGACATATGTCCTCATATGTAAAGAAAACAAACTTAACTTTAATCTGTGCATACTAGAAGTCATATCAAATTACCTTCAAAGTAGAAAGAAATAAAGTAAACCATGGATCCAGAGATGTGTCAAAAAGGCTGAACGTAACATATAATACACCTGGATTAACATGATATCTAGGAGCCTAATTCCCAGGGATATCACAAATGTGATTTATGAGTAGGCCAGAATTTTCAAGAAAAAGAAAGCCAAGCATACTCTTCTAAAGTGCTTCGAAGAAATATAGAACCTCACAAGAAAAACCTGGCTACAGAGATGTGAGGCAACAGGAGAATAGGAAAAATTCCAAGGGATCACTAAATTAAAAAAGAGAGCAAGAGACAAATGGAACCAGAACACGTAAAAAGACTGACTAGGGAAACCAACAAATAAAATTGGTTTGGACTGGAAGAAAACCAAAACTTTTAATTTCCTTTTCTCACAAAAACTCAAGGAAAATAGCGCTAACTCAGCTTAGGTCAGTTAGTTTTCTGAAAAGAAGGTAACAAGCCACGGAGGTCCACCTGGAGATCCAATCCAGAAGGTATCTTTCATAGTAATCTCACATACATGCTAGTATAGTCTGATTTCTAGTTAGCTCTGAAATAGATAGCACAATGTAATATCTGAATAAAAGTTAAATAAAAGATCAACTGGGGGCTGAGCCAGCTTCAAAAAAAAAAAATAATAGTAATTTGTAAATAATAATATTAAAAGTTGGAAGGATACCTGAACTCCTAATGGAGTAATAAATTACTTTCAAAGTTGCACCTAGAAAGGTAAAACAATCAAGACAAGTGAGCTAGTTAAAGAATTAGCTTTAGCATCTTATATTATATGTACAACTTATAAATATTTAATAAACATACATAACTAGTCTGACAAAGAAAAAAAAATATTAAAAATAAATTTATTCTTAATTTAAAAAGATATTCACAATTAAAAAATAAATTTATTCTTAATTTAAAAAGATATTCACAATTAAAAAATAATATTAATGTTATAAAAAATTATAAGCTATTATATATATATAATTTTTTTAAATATATTAATTTTTTTTTAACACTAACTTAGCCTTATTTTTTTATTTTTAATACCTATAGTCAGATTAGATTGTTAATTTATTAATCAATTAAAAATATAGGTATATTTTTATTCAAACAGCATATTATATACTACAGCTAAACTATTATTTTAATCTAACTAACTTGTCATAAATATAAAAGTCTCTAAGTTCAGCCTTGGAAACAATATTTCACTCTGCAGTATCTTTGTGTAAAAACTCTTCTAGTTTATTGCATTATTGTCAACAGGTTATTACCATTATATGTCTAATCAAGCTGTTGGAATATAGAAAACTACAAAAGGATGGGTTAAAAAAAAAAAAAGGGGAATATCTAAAAATGTCTAAATAGATAACAAAAAAAAATAAAAAGATAAAAATTAAAAAAAAAAATTTTCAGCTTTTTTTAAAGACCTACATCTCAAGATCTTTTCTTAATAAGAAATACCCGATTTGGATATCCTTTCTTTTCCTAATTATCTAAGGAACTTATCCATTTTTGATTTTGATTTTTTTTCTCATATACTGTCTAAGAAAACTTATCACCTAGTAAGTACCTTTACTTCCAAAATACACTTGATCCCAACCTCCTTTGAATAGTAATTTTTTATTTACTTGTGGTAAAGGAGTAACTTAAGATGGATTCCAAGTTCTTATGTAACCTAGTAGGAACTGGATCATGTTGCTTCAATATGATACCTTCCAGTAGCTATACCTAATTAAAGGAATTTTATTGGTATATATCTTCAATTATTTAAAAGGCCAGATTCTCCAATAATCCTTTTGCTTTGTAATAGTAAGAAAGTCTTGAAAGTAATAAGAATTCTCATTGATTGCAATATTCTTCAACAACTTTTGGGAAAATATATTTTCAACTATAACCAAAGGATTGGAGCTTAGCATAAACTAGAGACTATTTAATCTTATTGCTTAACTGAAATAAAAAAGAAGACCTTGATCTTAAACTTTGCCCAATTAGGATGATAGAAGAGAAAGGTCTTAGCTTAAACAAATAGTAGCTTTTTCACTACCTAGGAACTTGTTGCTTGCATTTTATTGACCATATAGAACTTGATTTGTAGATTAATCTAATTGGAGGGAGCAAACATGGGATACCAATCAACTCTTTCAATTATCAAAGATGTCATTAGAACATGTGAGATGACTAGTAGAAGCTTGTTTACATTTAACTACTAATGTGTTTTGTGTTAACCAATCAGATGCCAGGTGACATTGTGCTACTAAAAATTTAGGGTCAAACTGAGATAAGCAAAATCTCTCAAAAAAACTGTAAAAAATAGTAAACTCTTTAAGAGGGTACAAGACAGAATACTAATTTAGCCTTATTTTATTTATATATACAGTATGTAATATTATTATATAAAGTGACTACTCTAAAATACATTACTTATTTTCTGCCAAATAAAATTTAATAAAGATATTTTCTTTTCTGAGATACTTACCTTATGACTTATTATTATCCCTTATATGAGACTAACCTGTCAAAGCTAAATTGGTACTAAAATAAATTTTGAAAATAAAAACTTGTTTATAATATTTGTTTTTTTTTTTTTTTAAACCACAACTGGTATTAGATGCAAGCACTTTTATTAAGAATTAACTTAATATCTTAGATAATGAAATCCTGGGCATCACATCAATTATTTCATACAAACTATATATTTTCTATATACATGCAGATTAATGATAACCTATCATGGTTTTTTCTAGGTGGATCTACTAACCACTCTGTAAGTAGGGTAGATCTAGCTAGGGGCCAGATGGTTAATACACAATCATCGACGGTGAAACAGGCTAATTTTAGTATTGAGCTTTTATAAATTTTTAATTATATTCACTAAACTAGTCTGTATAGTATATACTCGATGGGATTTAATTTACCCTCCAATACTCCTAAATATTATTCGCTCAGACCTCGGAAGGAGGCACTTTACCTTCTTTGTCACTACCTGAGATATCGGATTAGTTCTATTTGACTGATTTTCATTTAAACGGAGCACTATATTAAGATATCCTGAGCTAGAAGGGTGGGGGTCCTGAATATTGCCAGGGCAGGGGGTCTTGTAAGACGTTTATGGTAAGTTAGACCAGAAGCCTTTCTTCATGCAATCCTTCTGATAGTACAACTGTAGATCTCAGCCCCTGATCAACGGAAGGCCAGAAGTCCTATCTTTATGTAGCCTAACCTGATTAAAGCTTGTTCCAGATGATTGGGTACGGTTTTCACAGGATAACCAGTAAACCTAATCAGAAGTGTAATTTTGATTTTTGATCCTTAAGAGGTATTGAACTATAAACCTTGTGATTGCAACCTGGAAGCACTACCACTGTGCTATTGACCCACAGGTCTTTGTTTATAATATTTGTAAATTATTGATTTATGATATATCTGTATATTCATATAATGTAACTACCTTGGCTTAGCTATTTATATTATTTTTTATATATAAATAGACAATATATATATCAACAAGTACTTATATATCTATTTATATTAGTAATCTATATATATGAGTAGCTATCTATATACTATATTTACTAACTATATATAAATACTATCTCATTAGAAAACCATATGATTTTTTCTTAATTATTTTTAAAATAGTTTTATTAAAAGTAGTCTGATTATTAAACTATTGAATTTTCTTTATTTTGAACCTGGGTTTTAGTCTATCAATTTGGTTAGGGAATTTCTTCTTCTATCAAGATCTCTTAATTGTTAAATTTATAAGTTAAAATATGATTATATATTTAAAGACTTGAAATTGAATAAGATCTTCAGTCAGTTCTTTCTCCATCACATGCAATCAGTTTAAAATCTACTTTTCTTATTATCAATAGGTAATAATATGGTTTTATCAAGAATAATTCTACTTAATTTCAAATAATAACCTGATTTTAATCTTTACATAGACTATTCTATATTACAAAGTTTTTGATTTTCAATAGAAATTAATAAAAACTATTAATTAGTCAAAATTATATCATTTAACTGTTGAATTATTGTTGAATTTGATAAAATATAATAATAAAAAGATTGACAAATTATTTACTATTGCTATTACTTGATATAAAAAATATTAATAAAAAATTACCAAAAAATTTTTTGATATATTGTAGCAAAACAAATCAGCAAAAATCCAGTAATATTGTGATAAAATTTTTTTTTGCATACAGCAGTAAAAAATTTAGCAAAAAAAATTGATACTATAGCAAAAAATTTGATAAAAAAAATTGATACTGTAGTAAAAAATTTGCCCAAAACATTATTATAGCAAAAAATTTGACATAAAATTGATACTATGACAAAAAATCCAACAAAAAAATTACTGTGGCAAAAAATTTGACAAAAGTTACAAATCTAGAATTGAAATTTGATAAGTTTAACAAATTTTATAAAATTTATTAAAAAATTACAAAATAAATTAACTAAATTATTTATTACTTTTTTCTTCTTTCTCTTTCTTTCTTTCACTTGTTTTTCTTTTTCCTTTAAAGATTTCAGCTTGACTTTTTTTAAACTAGCTCTAATTGGTTTTATTTTATCAAATGTTTTTCAAAATTTTTTGCTTTTTTCTTCTAATCTAACTACTCTCAAATTTATCTATCTATAGTATACTTTTCTCAGTTTGTTTTTTATCCTCTGAATATATTAATAATTTCTTATATTAAGTAATTTTTTATTTTTGGATTTATCTATCAATTCTTTATTCTTTCCTATCTCTTTTTCTTATTCATGTTCCAAAATCTCTTCTAAACTATACTGTATGTCCAATTTGATAAGCCTTCTAGTGATATCATATTATAGAAATATGAATTATTACAATATTCTTTACAAGTTGACTAGAATACTTGAATTGATTTTAAATGTTTATCCAAATATTTCAACAAATCCTTTAACTATAAGTTATTATAATTAATATTTTAATTATTTGACAAACTCTTTCTGCTGATTTTTTAACTACACACAAAAAAGACGTTCACAAGTAGTTTACATACTCCTATATTAATAAAGTCTTAATACATTCTTTAAACCAACTTGAAAAAATTTCAAGAGTTACCATTACTTTCTTTTTTTCTTGTTAATATTTCTCTTCAAACAAAAACTTGACTGCTAGTGATCAAAAAGTCAAGCAACATCTTTTCTACCAAGAGCAAGAAAGTTTTGAAAGGAAGAAAAACTAATGTGCCATTATCTCATACTATAAAAAAACAATACAGAATATCTTTAAATTGATAAGAGACAATATTTCCACTCTCTTGTTATATGTAATACTCTAATAGTGCTTATTCTTGATTTTTTTTTTTGCTTGCCTCAGTTTGATCCTGAATTTTGTATAGCACAAAGTTTTTCATACTATGATTGAACAAATAAAAATCATATTAGTAAAAGAAGTAAACAAGCTTCTATTGGTCACTTCACATATCTGAATATATTTTCTCAGCTTTATAAGAACTTGGGATCCATTATAAGTCACTTGATATGTATTAGGTAGATACAGAACAAGTAAATCTTTTACATCAGAAACATCTTGAAAAAAGAACTATCGAATAGAATTTATTAGATAGTCAACAAAGACTTTTCCCTTCTCCTTCTCTTCAACAGATGTATCAACACCTGAAACAGTATTTTTTTGAAGGGTTTTGATGCACCCATTCTCTCATCATATATTGATACATATTTTAAATACAACTATCACTTTTAAAAAATTTTTTTAGTACTAGTGAAGTTAAGGCTTTATATAAGGAATCCCTAACACTAGTGGTTTTAAGTACTTCAAATAAATCCTTGACATATTACCTCTTTTTTAGGGGATAGCAATAAGCCATTCAGTGGGCTCAGTTCCTTGAAAGTGTTATAGTGTTTACAAGTTCAAGTCATTTTTTTTCTCTTCCTCCATAGTTTTAGTATAATAAAGAAAAATATTTATACTAGACAGTCATGCAGTTATTCTATTTTGGTTGGATGAAATATAAATAGTTAGCTTTTTATACTATTCTGAGATTTGTAAATCCTTAGACAGTATGGATAATTATTCATCCCAATTGTACCTAAATACTATCTTTATTATAATAAAACAGTTACCTTGGTGCAAAAATAAGCTAGTGCTTAAAATTTTTTTTTTTAATTATTTGATATAAAATATTTTATTAAAAAATATTTCTTCAGAATACTAATTGTAATTATATACATTTATTTTTTTTTAGTGGATTTTTTAGATCAGTTTTATTTTCTTCAGGTAAATAAACCTTTGTTTTTTAAATTATATTAGTTAATTTATTTTTATATTTGGTAATTTTTTTTAACTTTTATTTAATAAGTAACTGTAAACTTTTAATTATTTGTACCCTTTTTTAATTATTTGTTAAAAATTAATACTTGTAGTTAAAGATAGTCTTTAAAGAGGGAGGTAGAAACAAAAGTCAAAAGTTTTTTACAAGAAAACATTAAAAATTTTAAATAATTAACTATAAAAAAACTATTCATAATTGTTTTTTATTATTCAAATTATTAATTTATAACATTTTCTGACTTTTGTTTCTATTAAAGTGAAGAGCTATAAATTTTGTCCCTCAAAAAGAAACATAAGTAATTTGTGCAATTTTATATTTTAAATATTTTAGAGACCTATCATTATATGTAATATAAATACAAAAAAAAAAACTCTTTCTACTGATTCTTTAACCACACACAAAAAAGATATTCACAAGAAGTTTTTACACTTCCTTGTTAATAAAGTCTTAACATTTTTCTTAAACCAATTTAAAGTATGACTTCAAGAGTCACTTCTACCATTTCTCTTTTGTTTACAAATCTTTTCACTCTTAAACTTGACTCCTAGTAATCAAGAAAAGTTAAGTAACACCTTTGATACTAATGGCAAAAAAGTTTCCAAAGGAAAAAAAACTGACTGTAAAGTATCTGAAGATCTTTCTAATCTTTGAAGCAAGAGGCTTATAGAGATTTTCTGCAGTAAAAAGGCTTATTTTCTCCCTTTTTGACTGTCTTGATCCTTTTAGAGCTTCTATTTTTATGGTTTTCTGGAGAATTTTACCTATCTCAGTTTGATCCTGAATTTTGAGTAGCACAAATCCTTACTAAAGATGATTGGCTAATACAAACACATCAGTTTTTGGAATATAAACAAGCTTCTATTAGTCACACTCACATGATTTGATATATCTTTGATAATGTAGAAAAGAAAGTTCTAGAAAAAGTATCTCTTCTAATCATATATGTTCAACCTTCAGAAAACAATTATGATACCAAAAGGTAAATAATGGATAGGAAAAGAAGATCCAACTCTCATCTCACATTAAATTCCTCAGGTGATAAAAAGACTTTCTAGAATAAAAGCTGAGATCTCCAAACTTCTATCTTGATTAGGCAAAGTTTTTGAAAAGATTCTGGTCAGGCAAACTCTTTCATAATAAGTACTGATTCCAGTAGCATTAAATGAATCTGTATATTGGCAGAAGAATAAGTTCCTCAAATATTCTTCTTGAAGTCACTTTCAGGAATAGTTAAGTTTCTTAAATATCATGAAGCTTAGAGAATATCCCAATCAGGCAAACCCCTTTCAAGAGAAAACTGTAAAATAGAGCAAAAATCTTTGGAAGGCTTTGAATTGTATTTTCTTTTTTCATTTTTTCTCCAGTGTCAACTTTAGCAATTCATCATTTTTTGGGATAATCAACAGTAACAAACTGTTGGAAATAACCCTGGTTGACTTAGAGACTAATGCCAAGCTACTAGGAAAGTATAATATTGTCTTTAAAATTTGACTTAAAGTATCTAATTTAGATTTAGATTTGTTTAGTCCAAACTAGCTTAATGGACTCCTCATATTTTTTAAGTAGTGTAATTTTTTAACTAATAATGTATAACAATAAATTAGTCATTTTGTGAAAGTCTGTAAACATTGTGATACCTTTCAATATCTTAATAAAGATATGTCATTATAGCATAATTGCAAGTTAAAAAAAAAACTTGTAATATAAATATGAAATATTATTAATCTTACTTTATTTAATAGACTATTTATATATAAGTAATGATTATCTGCTTCCAGTTTTTTAGTTTCTATCTTCCAATATCTTTCTCTTTGATAGTAATATAAAATAAAGTACCCAATTATTTATTTATTTGCTTTTGTGAGGAATTAAAACATGAGGCCATGGATTTTATTAATTTGAATATCCATTTTTATAATATTTTTTTATTTACATTACTTGAAAAAACTTTATTTACTCTTAGTTTTTATTTATTAAAATAGTTTTTATTAAGGCCTTTATTTCTGCTCTTATTTTAGTTCATCTTTGGCAACTAGTTTTAACAGTTTTGTTTCTTTACTACTTCTCTTATGTTGAATTCATCAGCATTTTTCTAAATTTAGCAAACTTTTGAATTTTGATATATCAACTGTTCTAAATTCTACAACTACTATAAAATAAAGTTCAAGTTCCATATATTTGAACTGATCAATTTCCTTTTTTAAATTTTTTATTTTATTTTTTTGCTATTCTGATCCTTTGGAAAGCTTGTTGTTGATATATTTTATTAGATCTAATTGTTTTACAAATTCAGTATTTTTTTTTTTAGTTTTTTGACATATGTATATAATTCTTCATTTTCTAAATAAATCAGTTGATTAATAATGATAAATTTTAATAATTTGATAATAATTTAATTCCAATATTTTTCAATATTTTTTCTAGTTCAAGTTTTAGATAACAATTCAACTTTTGACATTGATATTTATACAACTTTAGATATCAATATTTTAGACAATCAAATAAATGGCATTTTTCTAAGCAATTTGCTTATAATGGTAGAATTGAAGATTCAGTATCAGATATTACTGAGTAAACTATTACCACTTCTGATATAATTGATACAAAAAAAAGTTTATAATAGTAGGAAAGGTTATAAAAATATGAAAGTAAAGATAGCTTTTTCTATAAAAAGTACATTCAATTAGTTTTTTTTGTTCAAACATTTTAGGTATCAGTAAAA
The DNA here is from genome assembly GCA_910592055.1 of Acaulospora colombiana. Classification (NCBI taxonomy): domain Eukaryota; kingdom Fungi; phylum Glomeromycota; class Glomeromycetes; order Diversisporales; family Acaulosporaceae; genus Acaulospora; species Acaulospora colombiana. The sequence continues at coordinate 13,334 of CAJVPT010000409.1, forward strand.
AAAATATTAAATTTAAATAAAATTATTCATATTATTTTAATACAATTTGGGAATGCATACAATATTATACTATTGATCCATGAATTAATAGTGCAGTAGTTAATATTTCATAGATGGGATCATAAAATATAGATTCAAATCCTCTAAGTGGCAATATCTGAAATTGATAAAATTTGCATCCATTGATCTAACTGTATTTAATCAACATTTCTGAATATAGCTATTTATTATAAGGTATTCTAGAAAAAATATACTTGTTAATAAATAGTACAGTTTATATAAGAATTGTAATCAGCTATAATATTCAAAATTGACTAAAATTATTCTAATGTCATCCAGTTATACAAGAGTAAAAAAGTAATAAACACAAGAATAGATTCCAAAATTGATAGAATATTACTGATACCCAAGAATTAGTCTTTGTGCTGCTTATTGACTTAACTATCAAAAGATCTTGATGGAAGGAGAAATTCATGAACCATTCCAAAGGATCAAAATACTGAGTCTAGAATATTGTATTCAACAACTTGATAACTTACCTACTCTGGTATACAATAAAAATGTATAAGAAATAATTAAGACAGAATTGTATAATTTTTAGTTGAAATAGTACTTATATATATATAGTATAATTAATATAGTTGGTTATATATATAATAGTTTATTATGATAGTTGATATATATAGCACTTATTTGAGAATGTATATAATAGATACATTATTTTTTTCTTTTTTCCTTCTTTATTTATATAAGCACATATGACAGTGATTCTGATCCACTAAATAACTCAAATAAAAACTATAAGACTTGGTTAAATATACAATAGTAACAATCTACTTATAATGATGTAATGGACTAGAAGGGTTTTTATCTAAAAACACTACAGAATAAAATATTGTTCTCAAGGCTGAACTTAGAGACTATTATGCTTATAACAAGTTAATTAGATTAGAATAATAGTTTAGCTATAATATCTATTATACAGCTCAACTAAAAATGTACTTATGTTTTTAATTGATTAATAAACTGACAATCTAACCTGGTTATTTTTTTTTTGTATAACCTACTGTCAGGTTAGATATGTGTGCTTTATTAAACATAATATAGGCTATACTATTTTCAGTATCACTAAAGCTAAAATACTAACTAACCCACTCATCTTAGTTTATTGTCAAACTCTAAGTACAACTTTGGAAGTGATTTGTCATTTCATTTATAGTTTAGATAAATACCCTTCTACTATAAATATCATTACCTGCAGTCACTATTGCAGATCACTGGTCAAAATTCTGACTGAGCCTAAAACCCAACTATTTCATTACACTTTTAACCCCATCATTATTCTTCTTGTTAAATCTTTTTCCAGACATTCTTCTTCCATTTTCTTTCTTTCTTCTCTTGGCTTTCTTGTTTTTCTTATTGAATAAGACTTTATGAGCCATCTTAGTTTATTTTTTCAGAAAATTTCTCAAGCTTTTTTCCATTCTATTACTAGTTCATATCATTTGTTCCACACTTTTTTCCTAAAGTAATTCAAAGTCTTTTTTTGGCAACAGAGTATTCATTTTCTGGCAACTGTTCCTATCTTTTTTCCTCTACATTCGAGTTCTCTTACTTCTCTTAATAGATCTCTTTTGATCAATCCTAAAAGAAAACTGACTGAGTCTTAACTATTTGTGGATACTCTTTTAATAAGCTTTATTGCCCATGCTTCTATTTCTCTTATTTCTTTTCTATCTACTGTCAGAATGTTACTGTATTCTTTTTGAGCTTGATCTTTTCACTTTTGCCTCTCTTTCTTAAATTCTTGGTATATTATTTCTACTCTTCTTGACCAGGCTTTCTTCATTGTATTTTTATATCTTAAGCATTCCAAAAGATGTTTTATTGTTTCCTTCTGTTTGCCATATGCTAAACAATCATTATTATGATATAGGTCTGATCTCCTAGTTACTAGTTTTGCTATTGTTAGTAGTTCATTGTTGATTAATTTCACTTGAAAATTTTTTCACTGTGAGCTTTTAAAGGAGGTGTCCCATATGTGTTCTTTTTTTAGCCTTTCCCATATCATGTTCTATAAATAGTTCTGCTGATCTTCTATTTGAAGATTTCATTTGTCCCTAATTCGATTTTGTTGTGCCCAGCAAGATGTTGTTATTTTATTATTTATCTTTTTTATGAATTGTCTTATGAAACTATTCAGTGTCATATCCTACTATTTCACTTCTGTAATGATCTTATCAGATTTAAGGCCCTTCCACTGGATTGTTGGAAGGTTTAGTGCTTCTTTAGCCAGCTTGTTTACTAAATCATTTTCCTTGATATTGGTGTGCACCTTAACTTTAATCAACTTCAACTTTATGGTTTTTGTTTTGATAATATTTAGTTTTCTTGCCCAAAGGGACCAGTTTTTCTCTTTCAGCTATCTTCTATAAGTCATTTTTGGATTGTCATTTTTTAACTTGTTTTATTTAGATATACATATTTGACTATCTGTATAGATTTCAGTTGAGTTTTCTACTAGTATTACCAATAGAATTGTAACTATTGCTGCTAGCTCTGTTCTTATAGATGATAGTCAATTTTGTATTTTGCTTGAAAACTACTTCCTTGACCTTTTCCCTTTATTTGGATCTATGCCATCCCCATTCTGACTGTTTCTTTTCCATGATTTATTAGGGATCCATCTGAGTAAAACTGAAATTTCTCTTGTTTTTCAAGATTTAATCATAAAATTTCTTTTAACAGGTCTTGATAGATTCCTTTTTTAATGTGTTCTTCAATAATCCTTGTTTTCTATCTTTTTATTATTATTAGTGATATTTGGTTTTCATTTTCTTGAGATATTGTAGTCTCCGGATCTTGTCTACTATTTTACTTTCCAGTATTTCTTTTTTAATCAGAATCTTTTTTCTTTGACAATTCTTATAAATTTGCATTTGTTCAAGAAAGTGATCTTATGGAGCTTATCTCTATTTTGATTTATGATGCAAATAACATTACTGAGTATATTATTTGCATATCCTTTGCACTGGGACAAAGTTATTTCCTGGTTTTCTGCTTGTTCTTCACAATTAAAGTGTATCATTTCCTTTTCTAATCTTGAAACTTTTTTCCAGATTAAGCTCACTGAACTTTTGTTCAAAATACATCAGGTTTTTTGTCTCTTGTCCCTATTTAGATTGAGTTTTGAATAGTCAGGTTCCCATGAGATATTGTTATCATACCATTTCTCCATGATTTTTTCTATTGTTTTTGGTGTCAATGGGTGTGGCAGTCTAACATGCCAATCTGAAATTGGTCCTTTACTTATTTCCTGAAGTCGTTAAATCAACCTCCACTCTTTTAACCTCATGGTTTTCTTCTCTATGATCTGATTGAGGTATATTAGTTTATTGTTGCACAGGGATGGAATAGCTTTTCTATATTCTTCTTTCAATAAGTATTCCTGAATTAAGTTGTTTCTTTTTTTCCATTTGAAAGTTTTATTCCATTTCCAGCTTTGAAAAGTTATTTCCAGATTCTTTGCAATTTTAAGTATTTGTATAGAGAAGTTATTCTTGTCCACTATTTGATCTAGTCTCTTACAGTTAAGCAAGTTCTGGGATTTTCAGTATTTTAGCTGTGCCTGTTTAAGTCTAATAATTGTTGTGAAACCTGCTGGACCTTTATTATTTAATCTATTACAAAGACCTGTAACTTGGCTTTCTTTTTGTAACATTTATATGCTTTTGAGGCTATAGATTTTAGGGTGATATACTATACTATTAGATATCAATTTGTATAATGTACTTTTGATTTTGAATAGTTTTCAAAATATAGTTGTTAGGTCATTGTATGTTTTCCATGATAATATACTATACTGCATTCGAAATTTTATTCTTGGAATTAGGATTCTATTTAAAATATAAAGGGTTTGTTTATCTGTTATTTTTTTCTTTTTTAATGTTTTAGTTATCAAATCAATGTCCCTGCAAATTTTCTCCATCATTTCTACTGAAGTTTTTTGATTTCCTGTTCATGTATCTAGGAATCTGGTATAATTATTTTTATTTATCTCTTTTATCTCTTATTTGTTTATTTCTGCTTTGATACTCCTAGGATATTGGCTAGGGTTGTTAATAGTAATGAGAACTGATTTATTACTATTGATTTGAAAGTCATTGACTTTATAAAAGATTCTTGCTGTTTCTAGGATTTGTTCTATATTCTCTTTTGATCTAGCTATTCATGTTGTGTTATCCATGAAAGCTATTGCAGCATATCTGGATTCTAGCTTATATTCTTTCTTTTCATCAAAATCTGAGTTTTACTTGACTGACCTTGTGTATCTTTTGTCTTTGTCATTTTGAATTTTGCATAATAAAGGGTTATAAAATATTCTCCATGGTAGTGATGAAATGGTTTCTCCTTGATCAATACCATCTTCTGTTACTATTGATTTTGTTAAATCATTTTCATATAATATTTTGAATTTTCTATTTGCAAAAAAGCCTATTATAATTTTGATAAATCCTACCAGGATTTTGATTCATTCCATTACCTTTTGTAACATATCCAAACTTATAGTATCATATGCTTTGACTGTGTCTTGGAAGAGTATCCATGGTTTTTTTTATTGTCTCTGGTTTCCTTACAAATATTATTCAATACTTGAATAAGTTTAGCTGTACTTTCTCTAGGTAGACCTATGAAGTTTGGTCCCTTCCAGATATTATATATTTTGTAAATATTACTAAATCTATTGGTAAGGATTTTTGTAAAACATTTTTGGATAACTTTTAGAAGAACAATTGGCCTTGTGTTTTGTAGTTCACAATCCTATGTTTTTGGCTTAGCGATTGGATAAATGTGACTTTGTTTATATCTGTCAGGAGTAATTTCAAGTTCTAGGAACTTGTTCAATATCTTTTGAAGATATTCTTTACCTTAGATACTTAGTTTCTTGAGCATTTCATAATATATTTGTGATATACCAGTAGCTTTATTGTTTAGTAATGTTTGTAGAGTTTGCTGAAGTTCTTCTTGAGATATGGGAGTTAGAAGTCTTTTCATACCATATGTGATTGATATCTATTCTAGGTTTGTACTCCTTTTTCTAGTCTTCAGTCAGATGGTCAAAATTAGTACTTCATTTTCTAAAAGCTTCTTTATAATATTTTTAGAGTTCTCTTTCTATCTCTACTTTGTTTGTTGTAATATATTCTTGACCCTTGTTTGTAGTCTTTACTCTATCTAAGACTATTTTGACTCTTTCTCTATCTAAGATTGAGTTGATCCTTTTTCGTTGATTGTCTCTAAGATTATCGCATCTTTGTTCTAATGCTTTTTTGATCTCTTCTTTTGTTTTCTTATTTTCTTCATTTTGGCAAACTGTTTTGAGTGTTTCAATTGTGTCCTGAATTTCTTTTTGAATTTCTGATCAAGGCATGTTCTCTGTACTATATTATAGACATAAGTTATCAATTTGAAGTTCAGAATAATGTTTTTTGTTATGTTCTTGTATCGCTATATTGAGAATCTATATGTTTTCATGTGCTTTGATCAGCTTTGCTTTTTTAAATAGTGTATTAAGTTTAATAGCTCTTCTATATTTAATGAATTCAGGTCTTGGTCGATACTTCTTTTCCTAATTTGATCTTGTTTTTTTGATTGCAATTTGGAAAAAGCTGCTAAAGTTATCTAGTTTTCAAAGCATTCCCATATTTGATTCATTTCTAGTTTTATTGATATCTTGTTTGATTCATTTTCTAGTAGTGGTATCAATTTTGTCTTGAATTTGTGATCTATACTTTCCTGATACTTTTTCCATTGTTCTTTTGTGAATCCTTTGAAATCTATTACTTTGATGGTCTTGTTGAATTGATAATAGATCTTGCTTCATAAGAAAAGGTTCTTAACTTGCAGTATAACTGTTAACATCATATAATCACTTCCTGTCATATCCGATATATTCTTATTTTTAAAGAGAATTATTTAAAATTGTGTCATACATAGAACATCCACAAATAATCAATTCTACTTTTACTTGTGACATTTTTCCTGATAGGTGATTTGTTTTTTTCTTCCTAAATTGCCTATATGTTAATAAAGTCTCTATCTTCAAGAAAAGTAAAAGTGAAATTTCTGGTTTCCATAATAGTCTAAACTTTGCCTTGGATATTGATATTCTGTCTTCTATAGAATTATATGCTACATTGAAGTCTCTCATTATGATTAGATGAAATCTTTTTTCTAGTTTTTCTTGATTAGTTTCTTGACTTTATTTTGACACTCTTGACTTTTTTTCTTATTATTTGATAGGTATATCTATACTATACAGGTTTTATTTCATTTTGCTCAAAAGTTGGCTGCTATTATATATTTTTCCTATTTTTTGATTGATACAATTTTCTTTTTTAGATCTTTTCTTATTAGCAAACTAACTTCTGTTCCATATGAGATCTTCTTATTTATGCTGAAATAGTGTTTGTAGAATGATTGATTCTTGAAGGCCCATTTGCCATTGATAGTGATAAGTTTTGTTTCACTTAATCCTACTTTTTCTATTTCTTGTTCTTCTATCTTTTCTAATAGGCTTTGTTGTTTTGTCATATCAGTTATATCTCTTATATTGTGTAAGCCTATTCGAATTACTCTAATTTCTGTTATATCTGTACTATATATATTATCTATCTTTGTATCTACTTTTTTATCTTTCCCTTTGTTTTGAAATATTGTTTTTTGTTTCTCTATAAATATTTCTAACTCTTCCTGTTACTGTTGCTTTATCCTTGTTGTTTTTATTTTTATTCTCTAATTCTTTTTTTGAGTTGTATTATGGGAAGAACAGGAGGATCCACTGCCTTCTGCATAGGTTATTTCAACTAGTGTACCTTTCAGAAGCAGTTTGTTCCACTTCTGCCTTTTATCTTGAAGGATGAATGGCTTTCTGTTTTTAGTTTATATATTTTACTATTGAGTTTTTCTAGATTATTTAGAATCAATTGCAATAGTTCTTGCTGTACACTATTGTGTTCACTATTAATATTACTATCGGCAGGTCTTTCTATATCTACTTAATTGTCTCTACTTTTGAAAGTTTAATAGTGTTCTGTTGTTTCCAGTGGCTAGGTATCTTGGAACAAATCTTTTGGGAATTTGATTCATTGTATTTCTTTTTTTTTTTTTATTTTCTTCATCAGTGAATTCTTTTGAGCTAGTCGATTCCAGATCAGAATTTGAATTATTATCAATTTCTATGATTCTTTTCTAGGTTGCTCTTGATATCTTATTAATAAATCTATTCTATTCTTTCATATTTGAATCTCTTAAGAAGGTTATGTGATTTTTAGTGTATTTTACATTCCATAATAGTTATAATTCTTATAGAAAAACATGTTGTTTGTATGTTTTGTTCAAATCTTCTTTGCTTTCAAAACATACTATTGTAAAGTTGCATTTTTGCAATGTATAGAAATCTCTTGGTGTATAACAGGCTTTGGCTTTTGCTCTTTCTATTGCTTTGGCTACTATTATGGATTACGTGAATAATGCAATTTATGTGTAATGATCTAGAATTCAAAAACCTGAAAGTCTGGCATAAAAGATTGAGTGTCGCAAGGTAAGAAACTATAGATAAGGCTCAGGTACTGATAAGAAAACTATGTATATCTGAAAAAGTATAGAAAGTTTAGCAAAGCTTAGGGTTAGTATAGCTGATTGTACAGTAGATAGCCCATTGTTAGTTAGAAAAGTATAAATAGCTTATCAATGTATGTCAAAAAGGTAAAGCTGAATGTATGAGAAAAACAGCCCTTATTGAGAATAGAGATAAGAGTTAGTGATATTACAAAAAAATAGAACGCAATAAAGAAATACTTACCTTTGGCCAAGTCAATTACCATGCCTCTATCTTTTCTAAGTGTTCTTTATAGGAAGAATTCTCTTCTTTTTATCATTTGTAAGTATTTGAGAGACATCTGGGTTATACAAGATACTACGGATTAGCAATGGACTTGCCAGGATAGCCTACGACACTACCAAGTTTGAGTATGTTTTGTTTGTTCTTAAGAGTCTTGCAGAATAAGTATTTCATTGAATTATGATATCTGTAATATCCCTATGTGATAGCTCTGCTTTGGTAAAGATTATTCTTGCCATTTCTGTTCCTATTGGAGTCATCCAAATATTTTTCAAGTTGGTATTAATGTGTTTGTGTTTTTTGACATACACTCTCATTCTGATCTTGCCTTTTTAATAACTATATATATTTAGATTTATAATTTCATTATATCTCTTGAGATCCTCTCTTAGTTGAAATCAGGTTATTTTTTGATTTATGTCTATCAAACTGATATAGAAGATTTCTTTGCTTTATCCCAATGTCAGCTTCTTGAAGAATTTCCTCCTGTCATTTTGTTGATTTGATTTTTTAAGTTGTATATCTTTTTCTTTTCCGTTAGAGTGCAGTTGTTGAATGCTGAAGTTTTCTTCCTGCAGTTTATTTCTTCTATACATTTTAGAAAATCTTCTTTTTCATTAACATAGAAGATCAATCATTTATTATCATTCAGAAATTCTGTATACAATAGGTTTCTTTAACCTGCTGGTAATTTCAGTAGACTATTCATATATGCAAGTGTTTCTTCTTTAGTATCTCCTGGGACATTGGCTGTTATGGTACCAATTTTATAAGTTTTACTTTTAGTTATATAATAGGGATTGTTTGTTGTCACTTTTTGATGATTTCTGGTGAAGTAAGTGTTGAATTCTGCAATACTTGGATCTTATACCTTCTCACGAATTTTCTCCATTATTAGATTTTTCTCTTCATTTATATGAGTTGTTGTTTCAGTTTCTAATGTTTGTTCATTTTCTAAGTTAATGGTAATTTTCATAAATTGACAAACATTTTGTTTTCCCTTGTTACTGTTTCCTTTGACTATATTTAAATATTTGTCTTTTAGAAATTGTTGTTGTAGATCTTCTTCTTTTCCATTACCTTGTTATCAAAGGTACATAATGTGTTATATTAGGATATGTTCTTTATAAAAGGTTGCTCTATCTACTTCTAATATTCTGGCAATTATACTATCTATAACTGTGAATATTTTCAGTGAGGATGTATGCTTATAGTTGATGTTTGTTTTTTCTTTCAGTTGAAACAGCTGCCATATTGCCCACATTTCACCTTTTTTATTATGTTGGCTGGCTATATTAATTAAGATATCTAATATTTTGTCTTCTCTATTTTGTACTATTTATAAGATTGCTTCAAATTTATCCATATCTATAGTATCGATATTGTGGATATTGAATATGTATTCTATTTTATCATGTGACAGTTGTCAAATATTTTATGTATTTTTCATATTGATATTTATCAGTATTCTAAATTTAGACTACAGATAAACTTTTTGTGTTGTTGTTGTTTATATATATCTATTTATGTAATATAGAAAATCTTGTTGTATTATTTTAGTTGTTTATTTGTTTATGTTATTAATCCTATTTTAATTAGAGAGTTGTTGTCATATTTGTGTAGAAAGTCGATCAACTTGTTTGGACAACAAAGTGTATGTGTACATGCTTGTTTTTTATCTTGCTTTTATGTATTCATATTTATATAATGAGATTTGAGATAGTTATGTTGTTTTGATAAGTATATACATTAAGACTGTCTTGTCTTTAGGGAGCTTTGATATTCTTTTGAACCTTAATGTGACTGGAGCAACTTGATTTATCGAGTGGACTTAGTTGCTTTTTTGAGTTCCTTATAATATCAAGAAAGGTGTTAATCTACACTGGCCTAACTATAAGTTATGTGAAGTTACTATTGGCTTTCTTTTTCTGACTGTAAATCAGTTTTTAGCTTTTATTTCTTTTTTCTAAAAAATTTAAGAAAAAGAAGTAAAAAGTTAGTAAAACAATGTATACCTCTATCCTTGGTGTTTTCAGATGGTTTGATGTATGTAGTTGAGTATATTATAAGTGTTTAATAGCTTGGTTTAAGGTTTTGTACTTTTTTCTTGTGTGTTTAAACTGGTTCACTTTTTTCAAGAAAATTACCAAAAAGGAAAATTTTTGAAAAAAGGAGGATCAGCAGAAAGAGTTTTATAATAAATACAATCTAACCTGATTATGAATACTTAAAAAATATTATTATACTATTATTTATTAAATTATATTATAATTTGGAGTAGAGACCTGTGGATCTATAGACAGTGATAGTGCTCCCAGGTCACAATCACAAGGTCCAGAGTTCAATAGCACCTGAGAACCAAGTAAAAAATATCATACACAATGAAACAATTCTATTGGATAACAAGTTACTACTTATCATTGGGTACAGTCCTGACTATCTTATTGATACTCGAAATGGAAAGATCTGCATCACCTATAGTTGATCTTTATTAGATCAGACCAATCTATAGGTATTGTGAATGATTAGTATCTTATTATTATCATAATAAGGTGGAGAAGGATGGAGCTGATCTTGTAATCAATCAGAATAGAAACTAGATTGACAAAGGCACTCTGTTGATCTTACTGTTTGATAAAGAAGTTGTCAAGTTAAGAAGGTTAAAGTCCTGAAGAGAGTAAAACATTGTACAGGTGGGATTCATAAAAGCATGGTCAAATTTGCTTGTGACAAATCATCAGAAGATCTTAGTGGAAAGAGAAATCTGTAGACCATATCAAAGTTATAAAACTGGGAATAGGTTAGAGTATACGCAACGGTCTGATAACTAGATTACTCTATAAAATTGTTCTAAAAAAAATTAAGAGAGTGTTATGTAGTTTTCCTTAATAGGGCTAGTTAGTATATATAGTATAAAATACATTTATCATGTATAAATTATTATATATATAACATTATTTCATAGTAAATAAAAACCACAGAATGGAAGGCTATATGTTACCCAATTATGTGACACCATTGAATTGCTTGGATATCAAGAACATGATCGGAGATTTGTGTCATCTAAGTTTCGACTAGCCTGTGGAGGACCCAAACATAATAGGGATCATCTATAATACTCACGATCAGCAAGTAGTAAACAAGATCCTACTAAAGAATATGCAATACAGCCCCTTGATAATTAACAATAAGAAGTTCATAGCAGCCTTTTGGAATGCTATAGTTCTAGGCAGAGCAGGACAACTGACAAAAATGGTATTATTATGTGGTAAAATTGGTAGACTTGATTAAAATAGGTAGTTAAAATAAGGTTAAACGAATTGCTCATATAATCCAAAAAATATACTACAGATTTCTCAATAAAGATTCATCCTAACAGTTGGATTAATTAAAAAAAATAATAATAATAATAATAATTTGGAGTAGACCTATGGATCAATAGTACAATGGATGCACTCTCAGGTCACTACCTATGAGTTACTGGTTCAATTTCACTTGAGAACTATTTCTCTCAATATAGGTTACATTGTATAAGATGCATGTTTATCACCATATGCACCTTTGTACTCATAAGAACCTATATATTTTTACTATCCAACCATGATATAAAAATAGGTTACTCAAGCTTTGACCAGTTTTAGTATTAAGAAAAATCTTTGATTGACTTGCCATCTAAAATATGTAAGATTCAATGATAAGTCAAGAAAGAATACTGATTAACTCAAGTCTTTTAATAGCTATGGGAAGGACATTTATCTCTTATTAAAACTATATCCTATGGATAAAGATGGGTTCCTAAAAAGGAAGGCATGAACAAAAGTCAAATGTCTCTTACTAAAAAAAATTAAAATTTTTAAATTAATAACTATAAAAAAACTATCTATAATTGTTCTTCATTATTTAAATTATATTTTTTGACTTTTGTCCCTATTAAAGTGAAGAGTTATAAATTTTGTCCCTCAAAAAAAGACATAAGTGATCTACAAAATTTTATATGCTAATTACTTTAGTGACCTATTATTACCTATGGAAGATAAATGAGACTTCAGTCATTTGTACCTGTTAAAATATAATAGGCTATAACAATAATTAATGGGAGATCTTTATGGTCACAAAATCAACAGCTATCAAAGAGGACAACTATTGCAAAAGCTGGTGATTAGCATTAGTATCATGTTGAGAACTATAAGGATAGACTAGAAATTTGGAAGAAGTAATTCAGAAAGTAATAATCAAGAAAAATCTCTATAGGCTAGCTTGCAAAAGTGATTAAAAATAAAGCAATGGAAGGTTATATGCCATCCAATTATGTAATACCATTGAATCATCTAAATATCAAGAACTAGACTGAAAGACTGTGCTATTTAAGTTTTAACTAGCCTACAAAGGACTCAAATATGATAGGGATTATCCATGGTACCTAAAATCATCAAGCGGTAAACAAAAACTTCATTAAGAAATACAAAACACAAGCCCCTTAAAAATTAACAATAAAAAGTCTATAACAGATCTTCGGAATACTATAGTCCTGGGCAGAGCAAGGCAACTGACAAAAAGGGTATCATTATATGGTAAAATTGATAGATTTAGTTAGAATAAATAGTTTAATCAAGGTTATACAAATTGCTTATATAATCTAATACTATTGAATACTCAATAAAGTTCGTCCTGTCAGTTGGACTAGTTAAAAAATATATATATATATTACAATTTGGGATTATATATTATATTATTCTATATATTATTTATCATATTATACTTGTATTATATTACAATTCAAAGCTATTTAAAATATTAATTATAACTTTGTCACTTTATATTACTATTTACTAATTTTTAAAAATGTCAAGAAAGTATTCAATTTTAACTTTAATTAATGAAAGTTTTAAAAAAAATCTCAAAAAAGCAAAAATTACTTGCAATTGTAGTAAATGCAATGAATTACTTGCTGATCCATGAACAGAATTTTTCTATATATATCAAAAACAAAAGACAAATATTTAACAAATAAAGAATTCATATTTTAACACAAAATAAGAAATATTTTATCAAGTCAAATTATGTTGTTAAATAATAATCAATAAAGCTGAGATTGAATAATACAAGTTTTAAAAATAATAAATCTAAAGTTGATAATAATGAAAAATAAATAATATATTTGAAGATTATTTAGCTTCAAAATATGAATTTTTATCAAATTCTAGCAAATTTTTAGATAGTTATTTTATATGAATTTTATTGTAAATTATAAACTATAGAATTTGATTTAATTTATTAAATAGTGCAACAAATGTATTGCTAAAATTTATAAAATTGATATTAATTGAAATTTATAGCAAAAAATTTGAGCTTTTTTATGAATTTTTATATATCACCAACAATATACTTGGATTATCAGACCAGTTTATTAGTTTTGTGACATATCAAAATGTCACAAATTATATAGACAGAATAATATTCTTAGTTTTCAAAAAAATAATTAACTATTGATCATAATGTGTATTTATATTGAATTTTCTAATTCACAATAAAATAAAGAAAAATTTATAATTCTTCACTATTTACACAATCAGAATTATTAAATAAAAATATAATTAATTGCCCAATTTAGGTTTTCTATATTCTACTATTCAGTATCAATTGTTGCAAATATATTAAGATCTGAATTTTGAATTTAATCTTTGATATTGGGTAAATCAATCAAATATTTATAAACTTCTATATGATATATATAATAATGGCATTTGAAAAACTTTTAAAGATAAAAACTAAAATTATTTTTTAGTAAAGAAACAGTTGATTCACATTTGGGATTGGTATAAATATTGAATAATTTCAACTATTCAATAATAAAATACATAGTACTGGAGTTATATATATGGCTATTACAAATTTGTCATGCAAAATATAATTTAAGTATGAAAATATGTTGATTATTGGCATATTATTAGGTTTTAATAAACCAAGTAAGTTAATACCAAATAAATCATTATCTTTCTTCAATTATCAATGAATTGATACAACTATGGTAAGAAATAAAGCTTGATTCAATTACTAAAAATGAAGATGAAAAAATAATTTGAGCAGTCTTAATTTTAATTTCGTATGATATTTTTATAACATAAAAAGTATATAGATACATTTTGGTACTAGTGTCATATTATCATAACAAAAAGAATAAAAAACTCTTTCCGCTGATCCCTAGTTTCCTAAAAAATTTTTTTTTTTGGTAAGATTTTTGGAAAACTAAGAAGCCAGCCTCCAACATCTAAGAAACACATAGTTTAAAAACAACAACAGCTTGCTATCAAGCTTCAAAACCACTATACTTCTTTGTAATAACAATTACAGGTTAAACATTAGAGAAAAAACTATCACAATATAGTTTTTCTTCATAGAGGAAAGAAAATCCCAAGAAAACTGATTCACAATAAGCTCCTGAAGGTTCAACCTCAACTTCACAAAGCTTTCAACCAGGCCAGTGCAGGTTAACACCTTTCTTGACACTAAGAGAAGCACTATAGACAATAACTTCAGTCAATAAATCAGCTAAAGCTTAGAGCCTACAACACTTAGGAGAATGTTCAAGCCTCAATTACTCAACAATAGAAAGTGACATAAACAATACAACAACACTCTATATCTTAGATCACATAACGTGAACACGTTACGTCTGCCAGTTTGAATAACAACCCACTTACGTGTCTAATAAACAACCTGTTTACATGTTTTTACTTCATATTTATATATAATAGTAGTTATCAATAACACAACAGATCTAAAAATAGTAACGCAACTTACAATCAACAGATCAACACCTTGTTTACGTGTTTACAATTCATATTTACTTGTGATAGAAGCTATCATCAGTAACAATAGATCTAAAAATAGTAACACAGTTTACAATCCAAAGATCAATACCTTGTTTATGTGTTTGCACTCTACACTTATATATAATAGTAGTCATCAAAACACAATAGATCTAAAAATTAACACAACTTACAATCAACAGATCAATATCTTGTTTTCATAAACAAGAATAAATAAACAAAACAAATAAACAAGTACTATCCAAATAAGCAAGGAACAACTATCACATAACTCAGCACTACTCAAGATAGCATTTAATAAAACATATCAACACCATATATAATGACCTACTCTCCATATCACATGATTAACATGTCTATAAGAAACCATAAACTCTTACAGGTCACTAAGAAAAGAGAAGCACATATTATTGAAACTTTAGTCCAATTAATAGACAAATATGATCAACAAAGAAAGTTATAGACCTTACAAACCTTCTTGAATGTCACTTCAACTCAAGAAACTATCACAAATCCAGTCCCAGGTCCAACTAGATACTTAATTATGGATAGTGTCATTGCTAGAATTCTGGATATTGATCACACTACCTTTATCAAAGCCAATGTTCTTAGACAACATATCCTTTACTTATGGACTATAGGACAAGGAAAAGAAGAAGATCTTCTAGCTCCCTTTTTAAAAGACAAATACCTGGATATGATAGAACAGGCAGAACAAATACAATACATCTTACAACTATTGCCAACAAATCAGTCAATAATTGAAAGTGATCTTCCTATTAACAACTCACCTAATAAGGCAATGGCTATAGAAGTTCAAGTAATCACACCAATTGAAATTCCTATTGTCGCTGAAGTCAAAATGGGAGACAAAGAACTAGAAAACAAAATTGAAATGGAAGTTATTGATAAAAAAATTAGAAAAGACAATATTACTGAACAGCAAATATATAAAACAAGAAATAGGAAAAGATTAGCATTAATCTATATTACATTAAGGAAAATGGAGATTTCAAAATATGTGTATTTACCTCAAGACTTCTAGGAAAAACCAAAACAGAACAAATAACATATCTCTAAAATATATTAAGCTTATCAAAAGACTTTTATCCCTTTACAAAAGAATTTATCAATGGCAATGCCTAGACAATATTCTGTTGTGAAAAGAAAAAAGACGCATTAAGATATCTTAAAAAAATCAATAGAAAGGATGAAGACAATTTTATCATAATACCTCTAGAAATGGATAGATAGTCAAGCTTCAGCCAATCACCAAATAAAAAAGTGTTTCAGAAAATACAGGAGGAAAAAAATCATTACTAGTGGTTATCTTGATTGATATCGACTATAATTATTTATGCCAAGAAATCAAGGCAGTCCTCAATCAATATGGACAAACAACAAATATCCATATTTACAATCACTCATAATTACAATGCAGAATTAAGGCATGTATTATTCACACAAACAATATACTGATCTTGAAGAAAAATGGATGATCCATATCAGAGCAAAAACAATTAGAGCCATTTTTTCTCAAATTGAATCTGATAACAAAGAAATCAACAAAATTATTAAATAATGCAACACACAATCCTTGCAACTATATGGAATACATAATATAATCACTGGGCTAATTGCAAGAGCAGTTAAACATATCAAGGCTAGAGTATGCTACATTCCTAGAAATCCTCATACACTCAAATGAAGAGACTATATTATAATCTGCTTCCCAATAGCACAAGATCTTAACAATATCTTAAAATGTCATATTTGTATTCATGGGTACAAACTTACATGGAGTGCAAAAGAATACTTTAATTAAGAATAAAAGTGTTTACAAGAAAGATAGAATTTCAATAAAGCAAAAGAATTTGATGCTAAATTTATACAGTTAAATAAACAACAAACTAATGGTATAAAAATGGATCAAACTGATATCAGAAATAATATAAGACCCAACTGATATACAACATAGGAAGAAGAATCAGAAATTGAGATTAAGAAAAGAACATATCTTGATAGAAGGAAAAGAAAAGCAATCTTCAAGGCAAAAAGCTCACTGTCAACAAAACAGAGACCCCTAAATGCTTTGCTACTGGTAGTAACAGAGAACCTGTTTATTATCACAATAGATAAAGAATACATAACAGATCCGAAAGCCCATATCCTGAAAGTAAAAGTAATCAAGATTCAATTTATCAGATTCTAGACAATCTCAAGTGATTGAATAATAAAATAAATTTAATTAAGGAAAAGACAGACAATCAAAATAGGATAAAAGAGAAGTGATAGAGCAATCATTCCTAAAAGTAGCACCAGTTCAATCAAGATATACCAGAGTAGAATCTGATTCACAAGAGGAATCAAGCTTATCCAGAAAAAAAGATACAATTATAAGACAATAGCAGATATTAATATAATCTTCTCCAATACAACACATATCATATTACTTGACAACTTTATTGGCCTAATTAAAAAGAATACTATTGGAAAAATAGACAAAGAATAAATATTATATAATAACTATACCATAAACAACTTCACATTAAATAATACTATTACATAGGAGATGGAATAGATCAAGGAGAAACCATTTCACCGCTCATATGGAGAATCTTTTACGATCCACTGTTATGCAAAATTCAAAATGATGAAACTAAGGGTTATACAATGTCAGTCAATTGGGATTCTGATCTAAAAGGATACAATAAAAATAA